>CALSBZ010040302.1:6538-19038 GCA_943591055.1 Gobionotothen gibberifrons | reverse complement strand
ATGAAGTGCAACACACACTAATCATTTGCATGTGTGATAGTGGAACAAATAGGTTTGAATGCAGGACTTATCTAACCCCCCTCTACCCTGTGTAGGTTCATTTCTATGTGTTTTATTCTTTATTTTCAGCTTTGCTTTGAACCGTTCTTCCCTTGTATACTCCATCTGTGTGTTGGTTGGCCAAATGATTTAACTTCAGTTTTGAAAGAATAACCTGTTCCCTCTTTTTCCCTCTTCAACCATCATCTCCAGGTGGAATGCAAGGCATTTCAGAAGTATGTCACTCATACAGGTCAGAGTGGTGTAAGAAATCAAATCAATATATGTCGGAACTTAAAATGAATACACTGTTTTAGTTTGAAACGGTTTTATTCTGAAACGGGATGTTCACGACGTAGTCGACACTCTTGACTTCCGGCTTCACAGAGTTTCTTTGTTTGTAGCCGTTAGCATGTTGCAAACAGTATGTTATGAATGAAAATATAAGGAGAGTGACCTTTGGCGTTACATATTAAACACAAAACGTCTAATCCTCCTTATTGACGTAATTAATCACTCGCGGGATCTAAGGACATGTCACCATGAAGCCTAGAGGAAGACACGCCCCTCGTTGATGCAACCAATAGAAGGAGACTACATGATGATATCAATTAAAGTGGTATACCAGAAACACAACATGATCTTACATTTTCCTTCCATCAGGCCTCTCTATAACCAGTATAGTTCAAACTGTTAGCGTAAGGGGTTAACAGGAACATGCAGGACTGATTGTTTGGCTGAGCTGAGTAACAAAAGGTCCTATTTAGCTGTGTCACATGATACTCAGATCACTCTTTACGCACCGCGAGGTTGGGTGCAGAGCCTTGCGGTGGAAACAGGTAGTTATATTTTGTTACTATGGTTACTTCCCCTTCACGCTTGTGCCGCTCATACAGCTGTTATCTGATTGGTTAGGGTTAGGGTTAGGGTTGCACGTCTCGAGTTCAGCGGTAACAAGGTCAAAGTTGGAATCATTTTAACGTTGAGTGCAGTGCAGAGCCGTTATTTTACGTGAAGGCAGCTTCAGACCTGTAGCAGGAACCACAGCTGTGTCCAGATCCTCCAGCAGGGAGAGCGAATCAGTGAGGAGACTGTTAGCAGCTTGCATTTGATTTGTGTCTTCTTCGATGTAATACCATATGTGTGTTTAAATGAGAGCTAACTCTCTCTGGTAGCGCTGTAGCTGAGTGATGTCAACAGTAAAGATCTCATTGCCATAAGCCCAGCAGCTCAATGTGACCTACATGCTTTATCTACACAAGACGCCTCTCACCCCTCTCTCTGTCTCTCTCTATTCCCTCTGACTCTCTCTCTCTCTCCCTCTCTCACCAGTGAGAGGGCGAGGCATGAAAGGAACAGATTACTCAAACAGGACAAAAGTCATATTCAATTACAGCACAGGGATATTGGCTGAACAGTAAATTGAACAATTATGTGGCAGGGCTACAGTGGCAGATGTGCACAAGGCCTCATTTTAGTGGAGTGTGCTGTCAGCAGTGCCGGGTCATTCCATTACAGCGCAGAGCGGGGAGAGGCCGCTGCAGCATACCACACACACACACACGCACACACACACACACACACACACACACACACTCACACTCACACTCACACTCACACTCACACTCACACTCACACTCACACACACACACACACACACACACACACACAGTCAAGAGACAGAAGACAGAGATAGTGGAACAAAAGCAGCCGGATATTTATCTAAGAACCTCTACCAAGCACAAGTTCTGTTACATTGTCTCTCTTAAGGAATCACTATTCAGGTGTTCAAAAACGTTATTAATGGAAAAGGAAAATATATAGCTCTGGAACTTCCAGCTCGGAGGCAGCAGGTCCCGCCTCGGCTCCGCCTCTTTGCCCTTATTTGGAGCAGGCTGGAGTTAGACTCTAACGTCACTGTCGAGCCGTTAGTGGCCGACTCCGCCTACTAAGGGCTTCTCAGCAACTCTGCAGAATCCTATGGGTGACGTCATGGACACTACGTCCATTTATATATACAGTCTATGGTCTGAACCCATGCTTTGAAAAACGCTACTTTACTTGAATGTTATCTAATCATCTGAGCTGCGGTGCCGTATACACGATTTCGTTTTTTTTGCAATTATATGCCTTTGTGGTGTGTTTGATTTCAACATTCAACCCAATGGAAAATAGCTAACGTTGCAACCATAGACAGAACGAAAGCAGATCTAACCAGTTAACCAGTGGTGTAGTGGGGATGTTTTTACTGGGTTGACGCTATTTTAATTAGGTCATCCCAAACAATGCCACAAGTGCGCACGGGCGCAGTGCACTCACACAACGGGCAGACAGGTCTACAAAAACTACCGCTATGCTTAGTCCTACTTTAGTTACTGTACTGCAAAAAGCAGACGGCGCTGCGCTCAACACACACACAACATGGACACACTGGCACATCAGTTACATAAACAATTTATAGGCCTAACTTGCATAAATGCTTGAGCTACAGTCATAGGCGGCGCGTGAGGCTCAGGTTTGGGAAGGCTAAATAACTTTTTTTACCTGACGCTGCCCGCCTCTGGCGTGAAAGCACCGCGTACTGACTGTATGCAGAGAAGACGCCGACGTGTCGCACTTATCATTCACATCATCAATCAGATCATCGATCATATAATATCATAATATATCCAGCCTGATCTCACCAGAATGCGTACAAATGACACGACTTTGCAAAGTCGTGCAATAGATACGCAGAAGTCCGTTTTTGCATGCATATGATACTCCCACGATACGTTTGTTATGAACGCATGTCAAATACGTTTTTTTTCTACAATTTTCTTCGACGTTACGTTTGTTTTGAACGTATCTTAAATGCGTTTATTTTCTACATATCTTTGCCATTTATTTAACCCTAACCATAACCCAATAAGCTGCTGTGTCATCATATATTTCCTTATCTGAGTCAGCTTCTTGAGCCGTATCTGGCCGTGCAACACTCACATTGTCACACATACTGTATGCAGAAGTATTATTTTAAGCAACACATTAGGTTGACGAAACACTCAACTCAAATGTAATTAAAGTCAGATCCACTCGTGTCTTAGATGGGGCAGTCATAAAACTGTTGTACGCTTTCAAACACTCTGTAGTTTATTTATTTTTTAACCAGTTGTTCTGTATTCTCCTTGCAGGTGCAACTATGTGGCTTGTATCCTGGGTTATATGTTTAAGTCATGGATGGTTAAAGTTCATATTTGTCTAATATTAATTTACTTTTCATTAATGAAGTATGACGCTGCGCTATCAGTACACTTGTCCCTGTTTGTGATTGGTCAAATGTAGCTAACCCCGCCCCTTTCACGTGAATGCGCTCTCAGCTGGAGAAAGAAACCCTGGCTTGATTTGAGTTGATAACCAGCCACAGGTGGCTGCATAGAAGCGCTAATGTAAAAGACACAAACATTATAGCCTATATTATATTTTTATTTTACCAGGATGCAGTGACAAAAAGATTTGGGAAGGCTTAGCCTTCCCTAGCCTACAGTACCCGCCGCCCCTGGCTACAGTATTGCAACTAATCAGACAGCGCTGCTTCTCTCTCTCTCTATCTCTCTCTCTCTCTCCACTTTCAAAATCTATTTAAAACTCATAACAAACAAACAAAATTCCCAAAGTTGTCCTGAAATTAACTTATTAAATACACAAAATGAAAAATATAGCCTACTTATGCAAACAAATTCAACCTGGACTTGAAATGATTCTGATTAGGCCTAGCCTACATGCATGGCGAATACACGGATCTTGTATGCACACCGCATCGGCATTATTCCTGGTGCACGCTCTCTCTCTCTTTCTCTAACTCTCTCACTCTCACACACACACACACACACACACACACGGTGCTGCCCGTCGCACACAGGCTTCAAATCAAGTTGCAGAAATGCTTGAGCTACGTCATTGCAAATAAGCAGACAGTGCTGCTTCTCTCCCTCTCCCACACACACACACAAACACGGCGCTGCTTCAAAAAAGTGGGGCCTCCAAATAAGTGGGGGAACGGCGATCCCCCGCGTCCAACGACCACACCACTGCAGTTAACACAATAACCAGTTAAACAGGAACAAAGGTCGTATTCTTTTATTTCGTCATATTTATCCCCCCACAACTTGAAGGCCGTCTCCGCGGAAATATTTTCTTACATGAAACCAGTCCGTGGCACAAAAAAGGTTGGGGAGCTCTAGGTGACAAAGGGTCTCCGTGACAGAGCTCTTTACCAGTTAACGTGGTCGAGCACAGTACATTATAATGATGCTTTCTAGCTCTGTTCAGTCCAAATAAATGTGAAAGTCAATTATATCAAATATCACGATGTGTTTTGTCCTATTAATACGCCGTTTTTGTGAGGAGCTTTAATAAAGAGTTGTTTGAATGGCATTTGAATTTAATTTAAGTTTGTTTTAATTGCAATATAAAGTGAGTGAATTATAAAATGTTTAACTTACTAACCAAAAACGATATGCAACAGCAATAACATAGTTGAAATAAATATGGTTCATGTTTTTGTTTTAATTTCTTGTGTTGTATCACATTTGGTATCAAGACTTTCACTGGTAGCCTTTTGGTAATGACATTCCTTCCTCTAACAAACACGTGGCAAAGTAACAAGAGTCTCCACTAAGGAACCATTCATCCATAACTGTTCCAACTAAATAAACTGCATTCCAAACAGGTAGACAGCAGAGAGGTGGAAATACCTTGTGGGGACTCTGAGTCCAAAGTCTTAGTGAGGGGATGCTTTTGAGTTTATATTGTCAGTATCTAAAAGAGACATGGAAACCCCAAAAGCCACCCAATCAAAATCACCATGTGATCTGTCCTCAAAACACATCTTTTCAACTCTCTGTCTACCCATAAACCCCCCCCCCCCTCTCAATCAACTTCCTCTTGACTGCCTTTTTTGTTTATTTTATTTGACTATACTTACTTGTTTGCCTGTCCTTGTTTGTCTACCCTCCCTCACACTGTAAAGCGTCTTTGAGTTGTGAAAAGCGCTATATAAATAAAATGCATTATTATTATTATTATTAATGAAAGATGTATAAACAAGGACACAACACCAATTCTAAGAAAACTATGTTTTAAAGAAAAGTACAGGTTGCCAGATGAGTGTGAAAGTGGTGGTCTTACTGTAAGTGAAATAGATGCATCTGTTTTCAGCGAAAAGAGAATTAAAATAATCTAATGTAATGAAAACGATCGGCTGTAATATTTCAAATGAAAAAGCTATTTATGTTACTGTAAATATAATTAAGAGTTAAAAGTTTGTCACAATGATCCTCACTTATTGTTTCCATGTTTTCACCCTTTCTTTCTTATTTTCACATTGTCTCATTGGTGTCACCCCCTGCCAGTCTTCACTCCCCATGTTCTCACCTCCTGTTCCACCAGTGAATGTATTAGCACACAGGAAGACAATGCATATTAGCATGAAGAAAAGCATGTCAAATGGTCTACATGCCACTATATATATATACGGGGGGGCAGACCTATATGATGGTGGACATTGGCCATTCCTTGTCATTTGTCCAATTAAACCTAGAACATGTACACATGAGGACTGTAGTAGGAGTTGTTCAGCACAGTTGAAGTGAAAATTCAAAAATGCAAAAAGTGGTTTACATCAGAGACTGAGGGATTTAGAGGAGGTGACTTAGCAAAGCTGGAGAGATACAGACCTTATGATTAACTGTTGTTGAGTAATGTACTCTTCTAACACCCACTTGCCAGCATTAGATGAGTGGGGCCTGTGTCAGACAGTTTGTGTAATAATGCACCAGGAGATCTTTATAATGGTTGTGATAATGTCTGATTGAATACAGAATCTGTGAAAACTACACTTCACTAGCTGTTCTGGTGCTTTCTCAATCAAACAGCATCACCGTTATAAGCACATGGTGTCCGCCCACCTGTCACCTGAAAACTACATCTCCAAATGTACAATATTCTAATATAACTACTGCAGTCTGTTCAAACTCTTTTTTTTTTACCACACCATCAGCACACACCATTTCTGGATGATGATCTCTTTAAAAGTCAAGCAGTTAGAATTCTCCCTCATTCTATTTGTCCCTGGTCTGATCACAGCAGCGTCTCAGCTGTTCCCTTCTGTCACACCTGCGGGCGTCTTTTATATTCATCCAACACACAATACGGCACCTTTGTTTTATCTCTGTTTATAAAAGCTCTATTTCCCCAATCTTTGTCCTATTTATCATTTCAATCCCGCCTCCCTGTCTGCCTCGCAGCACTCTGATATGTTTGCTCTTGATTTCCATCCTTCTTGATGGCGTTCCCATCACATCTGAATCATGTCTCCTATCAAGGAAAACAGTGCATCAAACTTCTTCACACAGGTTGAGAAGTCAGTCAGCTCTGCTTTGGTAGAGGATGTCCTGGAGATGCCTGGAGATGCCTGGAGATGCCTGGAGATGCCTGGAGATGCCTGGAGATGCCTGGAGATGCCTGGAGATGCCTGGAGGCACGGAGCGGCCCAACACACTGGAAAAACGGATGTCCTTCCACACATAAAACATCCTGGCGCTATGAGGAAGAGCACAGAGTTTTTAAGTGTGTGAGGAAACTGAGTGAGCTGGCAGAAAATCTTGATCTCAAAAGTATTCTTCTGACAAAAAAGCCCTAAAAGCCTTTATTGTAGCAGCTAATGACGTTCCATTAGGCAACGCTAAAAAGACAGCTCCTTTTATTGATTCCCCAATCTCCAATAGCTAAAGCAGCATTTCTCCATGTGCCTCTGAGGGTGATGTTATGATGTGGTAGAGTCTGCATTGTCCTTGAATGGTGGGAACTTTTGTACATTGAAAGTTTGAATATCTGACAAATCTAGGCCATGTAGGCCCCTGGAAACTAGACATATATTACATAACCTTTCTATCCCAGTGGCCTGCAGTGAGACTTTAAAAATATATAATTGATCAATCCTCTCTCAACCACCTCTGCTCTGAGAGGGAAGGAGGAGCTGAATACTGAAGCTGGGCTGAGCAGAGGAGCCAGCAGGAGCTCTCAGAAGTCAGAGATAGAGTTGAGGGTTATGTTCCATCATCCAGAACCGCCAATATCCCATTACCCCTAGAACCACCGAGGGGGGTCATTTCGATCCCCCTATCACAACAGTGTCAGCACTCGCAGAGATGTAATTTTTGAAACATTTAATTTGTTCAATTTGATCATTTCCTTATATACTGAGTACTAATTTAAAACTAAGTTAATGGAGTTCATTTTTTTAATTGCTTCAGTTTTTAATCATAACAGATCAAAAGTTCAGATTCATTTTTACAATCGATCAATAAATGGTGCGCTTTTACAAACAAAAAAACAACATAATTAATACATTTAAACAAACTACTAATAGTTTATTAACTACATTTTTCAAATGTTACATTAACTCTGGATAATAACACAGGGATAATAAACGGAGCCTCTCTTTCACTCCCTCTCCTGACAGCCGGTCAGTATCAGTCTCATGACACTGATGATACTGACTCATTAAATCGATGATTAATATACCTATTTTAGGAAAAGTCACAAAGTTTGAGATGTGTGGGTGTTATATTAACAGAGTTACATGTATTTGAAAACGCATTGGGGTAAAAATGACCCCCTTGGCGGTGACAGTGTTAAGAGATATCAATGAGACAGGCTAAGATATGTGCTGAGAAAAGTCTTGTTATTGACTAATATGTCTGGATGTCATCAGCAAAGCAATGGTAAGAAAAACATGGGAGCGGATAATTGCAAAAAAGGAGGTGGTCTACATTACAGAAATGATACCGTCCCATTAGTTTAAAGTGGACCTATTATGCTATATTGGAAACATATATTGTAGGGCCATACCTATACAAAACATGTCTGTGAAGTTGTTTTCTTAAAATACCAAACAGAGCACCCATTGTAGCATGCCTCATACTGCACATACCCCTATTTTGCAGCCCTGTTCCAAACAGGCTGATTCTGCTTTAAATTGAATGTCTGCTGCTAGCCACGCCCCTTTGTAGCGTTATGCAGCTTTCCCCTGCTAGAGAGATTTCTACCGGGAGATCTCAGCTAAACACTGCGGTGATTAAATGCCATGTTATGCTCCAAACCACTTCAAGCTTTATTTCTGAAACAGTATGGAGCTCAAACCTTTCTCTCTCACAGGGTTTACCACAAGGACGTTACGTTACACATATTCTCTCCAATAGCCTACAGCGTTAGCTCCATGGTCAGCTCTGAGTGTTAGCATGCTTGCTAATGTAAACACACAGCATATTACTCCCAAAACACGCCGCACATTTTTTCTGATACAGCACATAGCTTGACATGTTCTTTCTTAAGGCTGGCGTCACACTGTCCCGAAATTGACACCAGATGGACACATGAATATGGAATTGTGAATTTCGCACGAAGATGGCCCCCGAACTTGGTCAACAGCCAAGCAACAGCCGAAGCAAGTACGATGCCTACAGAAAGCCACACGATGGCACCCGAACCACACACTCCGTCATGTTGTTTCCATAGCAACAACAAATTCCTCTCAACAGCGTAAACTCGCCTTCAAAAATAAAAGCATCTAAATAAAACAGGAAGTTAACCTAAATTACATTTAAGACATACAACTGCAACGAAAGTAACAAAAACAATGTAATATCCTTTCAGTTTCAGAGAACACAAATTGGGTTGTTTACATAATATGTTTACATGACTCTGTTGTGCAATAAATGCAATCTCGATGTCATCGTATTATAATACGATGGCTACACGACGGCATTGTGAGGGCTTCACGTAGGCGTGTTGCCTTCCTAAGACAATCGGGCAGCTTCTTGTTTCCTTCGTATTGTCTTCGTGAGGCGAATATAGGTTGGGACGTGTCACGTGTGCCAGAGACGATAGGTTGGGACGTGTCACGTGTGCCGGAGACGATAGGTTGGGACGTGTCACGTCGGCCAGATGTCAACAATGACGTAATAGGAGCGAAAATTCTGGATCTGCTTGTTAGCACCCCCCTTCGATATCGATTGTTGTCACAGCAGCAGCACGTTTACAGGAAGTAGAAAAGACACAGTAAGTTGATACTCATAAAAAAGGTCAAAATAAGAGACATTGGGACATGATGTGTCCAAGCACAGCCTTCTAACTTAATCCTCCAGGATTATTTTTCAGCACAGCCAACATAAAGTGAATCCAGTGTGTCTCTTCTCTCTGCTGCTCAGATGGAGGTTGTAATAGTGTTGCAGAATGACCGCCCTGATTTTATGACTGCACAGCCAGTTTATGTATGAACTTGATGGATTCTATCCTCTGAGTCCTCAATAGAAGTCAATGCTACTCAAGGACTACTTGAGAGGCTGGGAATTATTATGATGTCTTTGAGGGCTTGAAATCGATGCATTTGTCCAGAGAGAGTCAGGTTGATCCTGCATTAGACACACAGCCACTGACGCAATCACAGAGAGTACTGCCATAATGCATCGGCCCTCACACCTCGCACGGACAGCTCCATTGGTTGCTGCCATTCATTTAATCAACATACGCACACGAGCGCAGGACTGTGCACACACACACACAGCTGTGGGCCTTTATGTGATGATGGCAGCAGTATAGAAGTGACAAGGTTGATTGAGAGCAGCTTTCTTCGTCCTCTGAATGTGTTCAAGTTTATCATGAGTTCCTGTAGCAGGAATGTTGTCCCTGCAATTCTGCTTTATTCACTGTAATGTTCAACTGGTTTGTGAACTGGATATTAACAAAAGTCAAAACATATAATTGACATATACTGTAAACTTCATGCCAAAAGTTTGTGTGCACCAAGGAATACCCTGTCTGCTCTTCATATTCCAAACAGAGGTGGTTCTAGAACATTTGACATAGGGTGGCAAAGGGGGGGCAAGAGGTCATGCCAGGGTGGCATGGGAGGGCGGACAGTGCTGTATAACCTGTTAAATCATGGCCTAACACAAGTGTTCTTAATGCACAAGAGAAACAAGGTGTTCAGACAAACAAACTAACATATATATAAAACAGCAGAAAGTACTCATGATACCCTAGAACTCTGTTTACTGGAAGTACAGTAAGAGTACTTAGTTATAATGAAGTACACACATGACATCACCCATCTCTCAGAGAGCTGAAGGTGAGCTGTGCAGCAACACATCTCAACATGTGTCCGTACTAAGAGCTGCTAGATTGAGCTGCTGTGATGGAACATGTACGGAGAATAAGACCATCCCATGTGGTCCAGCTGGAGTCTCCTCTTCCTCCTGATCCCTGCCTCTGGCCCTCTCTCTGACACTTCATCTTCCTCACATACATGACTTCTTCTTCTTCACTAATGTCTTCACCTCCTCCTCTTCCTCCTGCTCTGACCCTCCTGATTCCCCCACACTGTCCGTGGCACCAACCCCATGTCCAAAGGTATCCACTGAAGGCACCACTTTCTCAAATATGATGTTTTGTTTTCAAGGTTCAAGGTTCTTTAATTGTCAAACGAACATAGATACAGTGTATGTAAAGACTGTATATAATGACTATTTTGCACATCCCTTTCAAGATTTCAAGATTCTCTAAGGTTTATTGACATCATATACACAAACGGTGTAGTTATGCAATGAATGAAAAACTTGGGTCGCAGGTTCCTCAACAGTGCATTTGTGTATACCTCCAGCAATGTTAACTATGTTGAAGCACTTATTTTAACTGATATTATACATATGTATTATACTCTTATAAGATGTATGTAGATAGTATAAGAAATGTGCAGAATACAACAGTTTAATGGTGGAGGTATACACAAATATTGATAGATGTAATGCACTGTTGAGGAACCTGCGACCCAAGTTTTTCATCTCCGGCCTTGTCAGGTATTGAACAATCAATAAATAAAGAACAGAGAATTATTAAATATAAAACACAGAATTTGTGTGATTATACTAAATGATTTACAAATAAACACCACTGCATATTTACAACTATTACACATGCTGATGTAACGCAAATGTTTCCAACTTGGGATCAATAAAGTTTATCTTATCTTAAGATGATCGATGGCTACTGCCATATTTGCAAAAGTTGCCTCTGAACCTTGACAAGTGCATGTTTCAGGCTTATCAATGAACAACAGGAGGGGTCACAGACATAAGACCAGCTGTTAAATAAAGCTCTTCTGACCTTAGCTGTCATGTGGGTATATATTAATGCTGCCCATTATGGGCACAAGCAATTTTCACTCATTTATTAATGATATGTTTTAAATGTGAGTGTTTCCTATCCCCTAAACCTCCAGGGATGTACACAGTTTAATACTGGCAACTTCTTATTATGGGAAATACAAAAACGTCTTTTAAAACTACAACTCCCAGTAGAGACGTGCCATAGAATAGAACATGTTGCGAAACACACAAAAGCCAGCATGTGTAGTTCTGGGGACGGGGTGGGGGAGGGGGGGACGGGGTGGACCCGTTCAAATCCAGTTTTGGACAGTCTGCCGTGGTTCCATCCCATTTCAAGTGCTGTTCAACGCTCGGTGTAACCCTCGGATCACACTCTCCAATCACAGAGCTTGTATAATAAGAACTGGATACAGCATTAATTCCTATGGGAGTTGCTCATTAGCGCATGATGATAAAATGGCCCAACTTTTGAGAGAGTGAAACGTCACAGATTACCCAGCATGCCTGAGAAGTACCCGTATGTGCGCTCATAGAGCACCGAGAATAAAACGAAGTTCGGCCATGTTTGTTTTTTCTGCAGGGAGAAATGTGAAGATCACGTGACATAGACACCAGCCATTGGAATGAATGGTGAAAAAAAACGTAGGGATCTTACAATTTCAGAGGCGTTTTTGTAGAAATACTACGTCCTACGTTGTGGACCAACGTAGTTATTACACGTTTCTTTTGTGAGACTGGGTTGGATAAACAGACAAATATAAGTAAATAGTAATACAAGAAGAAAAACTGTTTAAAAAAGTGAAATAGTGAAATACGAGTCTATATGCAAGTCATTGAAATATGATATATTAGGTAAATAGATACATCATTTTTAAGTAGCAGCCAGATGAATATTGTGGATGTTGTTTCAACAGTTCAGGTGTTTAACAGTCTTATGGCCTGTGGGATGAAACTGTCTCTGAGTCTGGTGGTTTTAGTCCGGATGCTGTGGTAACGCCTGCCAGACGGCAGCAGACAGAACAGTTTGTGGCTGGGGTGATGGGTGTCTTTTATAATCCGTAAGGATTTCTTCCTGAGCTGCTGGGAGTAAAGGTCCTCCATGGATGGCAGCTCCGTCCTGGTGATGTGCTGTGCAGTTTTCACCACCCTCTGAAAAGCCTTACGATACAGTCAGAATCCTCTCTATGGTGCACCTGTAGAAGGTCAGGATCCTCTCTATGGTGCACCTGTAGAAGGTCAGGATCCTCTCTATGG
>CALSBZ010040301.1:15809-25927 GCA_943591055.1 Gobionotothen gibberifrons | reverse complement strand
AATGTTCAAACCCAGTAAAATAAAGTAGTTATAATGTTCTGCTGTTTGCAGGTGCTGTCGGTTGTGATTCTTCCTCACTGCTTTCTCTCCCTCAGGTTCTGAGTGACAGCTCACACTCTCTTCCTCTGGACGCTGTGTATCTGTGTGGCCTGGAGCTGAGAGGTGCATCATGGGATATGCAGTCCGCAGCTCTTCAGGACTCTCTGCAGCCGCGCTCTCTGCCTCTCGTCTGTGTGAAAGCTAACGTCAGGATCTCAAACAGAGTAGAACAGAGTTCAGATGTACAGGAAGTCCCTCCCCCTGCTGCCTCTCAGCTTCCTGTCTACCTGTGTCCACTCGTCCTCCACGATGAGGGCTCAGAAGATGCTAATATCATCTCTAAGATTCCCCTTCATGCTAAGCTAAGTCCTGTGCTGTGTAGCTTGAGGAGGGTGAGGCTGGTGAGTCTGCTCTGATGCAGAAACACAACACTCATTCTACAGGAAAACCTTTGTGAATGTATTCATCATTTCTGTGCAAGCCTCTTCGTGCATTACGTTTCGTAAGGATTCTGTAATGTTCTTCATTAAAATGTTTTACACATTGTCATAATGTCGCTTTAAATCATTGTTTGATGTTTGATCTCCCATTACTGCGTCAGAGGCAGAGGACACATTTACTGGTTCAAGATTCAACTTGACAAACTAAAAAAAGCCTTGAATCATCACTTGGACTTCAACAACAATGACTTCAACAACAATGACTTCAACAACAATGACTTTAACAACAATGACTGGCCGGTACTCACCGGTACGCAGTACCGGGACTTCTGATCTTTACCTATCTGCATACCGTTACTTCTTACTGCGTACCGGCACCTCATGACGCATCTAAGTACGCTGCGCATATTTGTTGTGTTTATGCTTAGTTGCAACTCCCACCCAGTAGGTGGCTCTGTAGACTGCGATAGACTAGAGCAGGGAAGGAAAGCAGAAAATACATAACGGCCCAATCCCAAACCAAGCCCTACACCCACACTACCCCTCCGTTTGGAGAGGGGTCTGCCTGCAGGCCTCCACTCTCAGGACAGTTCCGGTGCAGGCTCCACTGTCAGGACAGGAAGTGATGATTCTGACGAACACTTTTTTTCCCCCGCCCCCCGAAGGACTAATCTGATGGAAGTTTTCAAACCACAAGGGAGACTCACCATGCACTTTGGGTCGGCCTTGGACAAGCCCTTTTGACCCCCCCAGCCTGGTTCTCGTAAAAGTTTACTTAGCCATTTTTCGCTCAAATGACACCATGGGGAATGTAACTATAGGTTACTTACGTAACCCCAGTTCTCAGAGTAACATGAAGTGAGATGTCTCACTATGGGATGCGCCTCATCGCGGAGCAAACAGAAGCATCAATCTCATTTACGCCAATTCTGATTGGTGGGTGATCTCGACGTCAGCGTCAGGGAATCCACCCTCTATCAGTAGCTTGCGCCACTACGCATGCGTCATTCAAAATAAGCACCTCTTTTCGCTTCACCATAGCAAGGAGGGCCGTCTGGTGAGACATCTCACTTCATGTTACTCTGAGAACTGGGGTTACGTAAGTAACCTATAGTTCTCATTCATAACACTCTGTTCGATGTCTCACTATGGGAAATCATAGCTCCCGTATTGCCAGACGAGCTTATCTCGAAAGTCACCAAACCAACCAGAACCCTACAGTTAGAGTTCTAACTCAGCAGGGGGCCCAGCACTGCTCGGGCCACACTGGGAGCAGAGACATCTAGCCTGTAAAAGCGTACAAAGGTGAGCGGCGAGGACCAGCTCGCCGCTGCACAAATGTCTTGAATGGAAACACCCTTGAACAAAGCCCAGGATGTAGCCATTCCCCGAGTCGAGTGAGCACGCAAACCCGAAGGTGCCTGCAAACCCTGACTCGTATAAGCGAAAGCAATTGCCTCCACAATCCAGTGGGAGAGCCGTTGCTTAGTAACAGGCCTACCCTTCTGAGGGTTAGCCCAGGACACAAAGAGTTGGTCATTATGACGAAACTTCTTTGATCTATCCATATAAGTGCGTAAAGCACGGACTGGACTCAGCAAATTCGGCTGCTGTTCCCCGGAGGGACACAGCGGCGGAGGAAATGCTTCAATGTCAATTGGAGTACATGAACCAACCACCTTAGGTATAAAGGCAGGGTTGGGCTTCAGCAACACTCTAGTATGCCCTGGGGCAAACTGGGTGCATGAAGGATGCACAGACAGCGCATGAATGTCACTGACACGTTTAGCGGAAGCCAGTGCCAGTAGCAGCACTGTCTTGAGTGACAGGTGCTTCATGTCAGCTTCTTCCAGGGGTTCAAATGGAGCTCGAGGGAGCCCATCTAAAACCACTGTCAAATCCCATAAGGGCACCAGTGACCTGGAGACCGGGAGGAGCCTGCGAGCTCCTTTCATAAAACGGCAGACCAGGGGATGCTGGCTGGCCATTTTTCCCTCAAAACCCACATGGCATGCGGCAATAGCAGCCAAGTACACCTTGATAGTGGAGAAAGCCCTGTGTTTATCAACCAGGTCCTGTAGAAATGATAAAATCACTCCAACAGGACACTGAAAGGAAGTGTGCCTCTTTTGAAGGCACCACTCCTCAAACACCCTCCACTTATAGTCATAGAGAGACCTGGTGGAGGAGGCTCTCGCACTCTGAATAGTGGTTATCACCTCTTGCGGGAGACCCACTGTACTTAAATTATACCACTCACCCACTCCCAAAGGGCCATGCGCTCCGGGTATGGGTGAAAGACCGCCCCCCCCCCCGCCTGAGACAATATGTCTCTGCGCAAGGGGAGCTGCCACGGCTGACCGTACAGCAACTGATAAATCTCCACCAGCCAGTACATTGCAGGCCAGTGCGGAGCTATCAGGATCATTGTGTGGCGCTGTTCCCTCACTCTGGCCAGAGCTTGGGGTATCAGGGCCAGGGGTGGAAACGCGTACAGGAGGACCTGGGGCACCCAATCACTGGATGTAGAGTCCAATCTGCATATAGTGGTACACCTCTGGACAGTAAGTCTGCCCCGAGGTTCAATACCCCTGGTACGTGCGTCGCTCTCAGAGAGAGGAGACGGCCGCAGCTCCACAAGATCAGTTTGCGTGCCAGCATGTGTAACTGGAGAGAGCGCAAACCCCCTTGTCGGTTTATATACGACACTGTGGTCGTATTGTCCGTCCTCACGAGGACATGGTGTCCTCTGAGAAAAGGCAGGAAGCTTTTCAGGGTGAGAAACACCGCTAAAAGCTCCAGGTAATTTATGTGCGCCCAGTGGCGGTCTCTGTTCCAGAGACCCCTCACCGGGTGACCTTCGTAAATACCTCCCCAGCCTGTCAGACATGCGTCCGTGATGACTATCTTCCGCAGAAGGACAGTTCCCATCGGTACGCCCCGTACTAGAAAAGTCGGGAGTAGCCAGCGGCGCAGTGCCCTTACGCAACTCGCCGTAACCATCACCCGCCGTGCGCCATGGCGTGTGGGGTCCAGTTTTAGAGCGGCTACCCAGCGCTGAAACTCTCTCATGTGTAAGCGTCCCAGCCATGACTAGAATGGCT
This sequence comes from Gobionotothen gibberifrons, assembly GCA_943591055.1. Lineage (NCBI taxonomy): Eukaryota > Metazoa > Chordata > Actinopteri > Perciformes > Nototheniidae > Gobionotothen > Gobionotothen gibberifrons. The sequence continues at coordinate 22,344 of CALSBZ010040301.1, read as the reverse complement.
GACGCCATGAGCCCCAGTAACCGCAGGCATGATCTGAAGGGAACATGTTTGCGCAGCCGGAAAAGAGCAAGACAAGCTCTGAAAGCTTTCACCGTTTCCGCCGACAAGCGGGCTGTAAAAGGCACTGAGTTTAGGCGTAAACCCAGGAAGAGCACAGTCTGTGCTGGGCACAGCATGCTCTTCTCTTTGTTTATTATGAAACCCAAGTTGAGCAGGTGCTTTACAAGGACATTTGTCTGCGTAATAGCTTCCTGCTCCGACTGTGCGAGGAGCAGCCAGTTGTCTAGGTAGGTTGCCAGGCGAATACCCTGTTGTCTCAACAGGGCTATCGCGGCTTCCGTACATCGTACAAACACTCTGGGACTGAGAGACAGTCCGAAAGGGAGTACTCTGTATTCGTAACAGGCCCCCTGAATTGCGAAACTCAGATATTTCCTGTGTGGGTAATATACTGGGATGTGGAAATACGCATCTTTCAGGTCGACTGATGTAAACCAGTCGTTTTGTCGCACGAGACGCAGCAGAGATGTGTGATTGAGCATTCTGAATTTGTATTTTCTTAGATACGCATTCAGAGCTCTTAAGTCTAGTATTGGCCGAATTCCGTTCCCTCCCCGTTTGGGAACGAGGAAATACTTGGAATAAAAGCCGCTCTGACTCTGTTCTGCGGGTATTATAGATACAGCTCTCTTTTCTAGGAGCGAGAGGATCTCTCTTTCTAGAATGAGGGCTGACTCCCCTCGGGCTTGTGAATACACAATGCCCGAGAAGTGAGGGGGGGTGACAGCTAATTGGAGTTTGTAACCCCGTGTAACTGTGTTTAACACCCAAGCAGACGTTGTGAGCGTCCTCCACTGTTTGCTCCTTAGAGCCAGTGGAGATGATACGTCTCCTGCACCCTGAGTCTCTATTTGTTGTGTTACAGGGCCCTCTAGTGTCTGAACACGGTGCAACCCTGTTTTGACGATTCCTACCGATACTGCGCATGCGCGAGACGGAGGCGTCATCACAACCCCCACCGGTACGGCGTCTGCACGTGACGGTGGCGGCCTCACGGCCCCAGGCGTCACTGCGCATGCGCGAGGCGGTGGTGCCTTCACAGACCCGTTTAATGTCCGTCTTTTGAGAGAGCTCGTGGCTACTCTCAAAAGAGGAGCAAATGGCGGGCTGTTTATTGTTTTTATTGTTTTTATTGTTTTTTCTTTAATTTTTTTGAGCTGCGCCCTCGGCCTGAGGCCTGGATGTGTCAGCAGAACAAGTTTTATCAGAGAAAACTGAACAATATTGTGACAACATGTGTGTTGGTGCACTTGAGGATGGCGTTGAGGCATCTCTCGAAGCAGCAGGAACAGCTAGGGAACTGTGGAACTCCAGCTCTGTCACGGGGGGGAGAAGAGGGGGCGGTCAGACCGGACGCTTCTTCTTCCTCGCCTGCTGGCTGAAATTCTGGGCTGGCTGAGCCTGGGCTGCAGCCGGAACCGGAGATTTTCTGAGCCAGTTTGTCCTCGTCTCCTGCCTGGGCTGGGGACTCTGGGCGGACTGCGACCTCTGCAGCTTGGGTATTTTGAACCGAGCTGCTGGGGCGGCCTGGGTGAAGGTCTGCCATCGTGGAGGGAGCGGCTGGATCCTTTGAGGGAGACAAAGGTGGAGGGCCTCATCTTCCTTCTTTTTGGACTCGCATCTCTTCTGCATAGAAGCTAGCGCAGACCCAAAAATACCCTCGGGAACGATAGGCACGTCCAGTACGTCCTCTCGTTCCCGGTCTGGGAGGTTGGTTGCCACCAGCGGTTCCATCGGCGGCATGCGGAGTAAGCCGAGCTTCTCCATGCCGTCGCAGTCTAGGGAGGAGGCACCCTGGTCGGGGGTCTTGTTGCTGAAGGGCCGGTCTCTCCACGAGACCGACACTTCTTCCAGCATCTCCGGAAAGACTGGTAGGAGTTGTCTCTTCGTCCTCGTTGCTTGGGGCAAATTCTTGCCCTCGTAACGGGATCTGGAGGTCTCCTTAGCCATTTCAGGCCATGGGATGTCCAGTCTGGCTGCAGCACGTTGACACACGGCCTGCAGGTCCATACTCAGACAGGGCGAAGCTGGTGCGCTATCGCCCCCGCGAGCAGTCATCGCTCCCGGCTGTGCAGCCTGAGCCGATGACATGAAGACATTGTCGTCCTGCTCGTCAGATTCGGACAGGAGGAATCCTGTGTAATCCAACTCTAGGACGTCTTCTGCGGGCTGGACCATGGTGAGGTCCAGCCGGGAGTTCCAGCTTGGTATAGCGTGGGGCTCCGCTCGCGCGTCCCTCGCTGCTACCGAGTCCCAGCCTGACAAGGCTCGGGGCTCCGGTTCTGCAGCGGCTACCACTGATGAGCCCCAGACTGACACACAGTGCGGGGCTCCATCTCTGTGGAGGACGTCCTCATGTCATGACTTCCATCAGGTAAATCAGGGGACATGAGGGGGTCCTGACTCGACAGGCTAGCTTGGCAAGCTAGCCGTCGGCGGAGGCTCCTCGCGGTGAAGAGCACAATGCCCGCATGAGCCGGGGTTATCGATAGCCTCCTGGGCATGTTGCAGCCCGAGGCATGACGAACAGGTTTGGTGTGCGTCTGTGTCCAAAATCTTTAACCCGCAGCCGCAAAGCCGAGCCTCCGGTTCCCTGGCTCCTCTGGTGTGAGGGAGAGACACTTTTGCTAGGATAGCACGGTTCCGTCTGTGGACAGTTAAGCTGCGCGGCTGCCGATAAAGAGATGAGCTCTTGAAGCGAGAAGAGGTGTTTCAATGACGCATGCGTAGTGGCGCAAGCTACTTATAGAGGGTGGATTCCCTGACGCTGACGTCGAGATCACCCACCAATCAGAATTGGCGTAAATGAGATTGATGCTTCTGTTTGCTCCGCGATGTGGCGCATCCCATAGTGAGACATCGAACGGAGTGTTATGAATGAGAACGGGAGTTGACAGGGGACTCTGCCCGCCTCACAAGTGCCTATTTTCGGACACTTTTTTTCACTTTTCCCCGGTTTTATTAATTTAAAACACTGCCCGGTCTAATTACCATTTTTGTTGCATTTTTCTCCTCTCCTCTCGCTGATCGAATGGCAAACGCGACCCACCATCGGAGGGCCTCCACCGGCCCGGCCTAGTGCCGGTGCTCTGGAGGTTGGTTCCTCCGAACTGCGGGTTCGACTTTTATGGCCGGGAGGGTGTGCTGCGTCGGGGTGGGGGACTTCCCCCACTCTGCTTGTCTCTTCCTTCCCGGGCCGGCCGATATGAAGCGTGACCAAGACGCACCATCTGACTCAGGGGTCCCACCACGGGTCCCGCAGCGGGGTGGAGGTTCCCGACTGGAACCTCCCCACATCCGCCGCAGTGCACCCGGCAAACACGGTTGTTTCTCGAACCCTCCACTGTTGTCTAGCGGGTGTAACTAAAATACAAGATGTCGTTATTTATATAAATAAATATATATCTATATATATATATATATATATATAGTAATAAGTGTCAGTGCGATTTTATTTTGTATTACCATGCATTTCCTGTTCGGAAAGTGGCGCTGTACTGATAGTGGCGATTTTATAGCGTGCATGCACTTCCTGTTCTGAGAGTGGAGGTGTCCTCAGAGTGGAGGTGTCCTGAGACTGCCGCCTGCAGGCAGGCTCAGTGGCGGAGCTGGGGGGTGGCTGTTTTTCACCCTATTGGCCACCCCAAACACCCTCACCACGGGGGCCCAAACTATTTTAGAACATTAAGAAAAAAATGTTTCAGTAACCTTTCATCATTCATCAAGAATTAACATTAATAGAACGTTATATTGATAAAGTACTCACTAAACATACAATTCATTTAACTTATTTTCTTCCAAAAGTGAACTATCCAAAGCCTCTGTACACCCCCTTCTATTTACATGTAATGGTTTGGTCCTGCCTCCAAACGGCACTTTCTAGCAGAGAGTGAGAGCATGTGAGCAGGGATGCTAGTACTTACGTGTGTGCCATGTCTCAACGACTCACAAAGTCAGGCTTTCATAAGAGAAAAGAAAGGAGAGAAAGAGAGAGGGACTAAAGGGCGACAGTATGTCACCCAGTTTTTCAAAGAAAAGGTGGGTGTGGTCCATGAGTGGTGGAAATGAGTCTGTTAGCTAAGCGTAGTCCATTGTACATTTTATGTTGCTTTTTTAACTAGCTTAATCCCAAATAATGTAGAGGTGTGTTGTAGGCGCCTTAAATAACCCCTTATTTTATAGTAAGATGTATTTTTATGTTCATATAATAGTTATTTCAATGCCACCCCAACATGATCACTGGTTCCATCCTGGCCACCCCACTGAAAATGTCCTGGCTCCGCCACTGGGCAGGCTCCCATGCACGTTCGTGCGGAGGGTCCGCCACATAGAGAACCGCAGTGACGCGTCCTAAAACCCGGAAGTAAACTCCTTCCGGTTCCTTCGTCAAAAACCAATGCAATTTCTCCATAGGATTTTGGAAGATAGCTCGAAATAAGGTCTGTGGTTGAAACACATTTAAGAGACGGATCACGTTTTGTTCAGCCGGATAATCTCCACATGTCTACCCTACTTTTATCATTTTCAATCTAGTCGCAAGAAGCAAAATGCTAACGTGATGCTATAAAGGAACTACAGCAGGGTCGCTGCTTCAACGTCACGCCAACTTAAGATCCATATTCAAACATACAGATTGTAAATGGTACAAGTTGAAGTGTTTGTTTGAACAGTTTGCAGGAGGCAGGGACTTGCTTTCAAGCAGAACAGAAACTAACTTAGAGGAGTGTTTACGTGTTCGGCGTAATGACTTACAACGGCCTCCACGACTTCTGTAGTCCTATTCAGCCACTTGGTAACAACCATCGTTTTTCAGACACGTCAACTCTTCAGAAATCACCAGCGGGGTCACTGCTGATGGATTTAATGTCGTAGAAGAAAACGTGATCTGTCTCTTCAATTTGTGTCAAACACAGTCCGGTTGTCGTCGGACAAGGAGCCGAAAGAAACTCCAGTTAATACTGATGCAAGTGCAAATACAGAAAATGCTGTGTAACGGCCCCTACACACGGCGGCGTGCGTTGACGCTTCAACGCTTCTGCCCATTCACTTTGAATGGGGTGACGTCACGATTTGCCGAACTGCAGTGCGGGAGCAAAGCGTAGCTTCTCTCGTGTTGCTCGCTTCAAAAGTAGAGCAATGTTCTACTTTTGATGCCTCGACGGAGACGTCAGCCAATCGAATCATATGCCAGTACAAGCTCTAGCCAATCAAACCGCGTACTTGTGTGTCTGGGGCGGGAGATTCATGTGATTGGTTGTTGGTCGAGCTTCAGACACGCCCGCCGGCAAGCGTCAACGCACGCCGCCGTGTGTAGGGGCCGTTAGTGTCTGACAGGGAGCTTTCTCTGGTCGAGCCCGGGCGGTATAAATACAATTGACTTGAAACAGTTGCTGATTTAGAGTACTGGCACCTTTTTTATTCCAATTCAAGCACTGCTGAAAACATTGAAGCATTGACTATGATTTTAATGTTTTATGTCAACAGATTTCACATCCCTGTATTAGGTTAGTTTGAAGCAATACTATTAAGTTGAACCTATTTACACTTAAGATTATTGCTTTCAACTAACCTAAAACATTGATGTGAAATCTGTTGACAAAATACATTTGATTAAAGTCAGTGTTTTCAGTGAGGACGTTAACCTTCTGACGTGAACATTCTTTCTCCCAAGCCTTAAGATTAAAGCTATTTAAAGCGTTTACAACAAAATAACTCCCTTCCTGATTCAACTAACGCTAAATATCTGATTCTTAGTTGACACAATTCCCTAGATCAACTTCATTCAGCTTCCAGGTGAGTTCCAATAGATCCATGAAGAGCTATGAAACTAAATGCATAATGTAAAAGGTACAGTTCAAAAGTGTTCAAGGGTACGTTATGACTTGTTTCAGAATCAAAATGTGGTTTAAAGTTGAGTAAAAAAAGTGCTTGCGACTTTAACAACTTGGTAAGACTTGGTAAAACCACATCCAATATCATACTGTCTATAATCAGCTGGCTTTATTCTGGTGATGCTCTTTTAAAAGCTGTTAGAATATTTATGTTTATAAGTATTTTGATGCACAGAATGCGTTATGTGATGTTTTATCATTATCTACAGAAGGAGTGTGGACTCTGTTGGCGGTATTAAACTAATGCCTCTCTCCTCCTGTAGGTAACATGGACAGACACCATTATGAAACCTTTGAGAAGTTTGGCAACAACACGTTCCTGATTCACCTCGACAACGGCAGGGCGTGAGTGTCTTCTGAGTGTGTGTGTGTGTGTGTGTGTGTGTGTGTGTGTTTTAATGTACTTACTAATTGATTCTGGGTCTTGTTACAGATTCGGCCGTCACTCCAAAGATGAACCGTCTATCCTCGTTCCTCTCGAACAGTGCTGCAGGTACAGGAGCATGATGCATTATTTTAAAGAGTCCTCTCCTGCTAATGTTCAGGTGTATATCAGTATGTAGTGTCTCTACTTTAAAGAGTCC
>CALSBZ010040301.1:0-15799 GCA_943591055.1 Gobionotothen gibberifrons | reverse complement strand
ATGTTCAGGTGTATATCAGTATGTAGTGTCTCTACTTTAAAGAGTCCTCCCTCCCCCAGGATCCGGCGCTCCACTTGGCTCCGCCTCCGTCTCCTCTCTCTTCCTGGTTATCGTCTGAGTGATGTGATGAGGGCGTCTCTCTCCCATGATGCATTGCAGCGTGTGGCGCCCCTCCTCTCTCAGCCTCACCTTTCTGCTCTGGACCGCCGGCTGCAAACAGTTCTTCAGACTGTGAGTCTCTGCGAGGAGAGGAAGAGGAGGGAGGAGGGTGATGAAGATCAGGTCATTTATGACGACATCGCTCACCTGAAGGGGGAGGAGCCTCTTGCAGGTTAGGAATCTACTTCATGTTTCTGAGGACACCTGGGATGCAGAATCCAGATGAATCAAACGTCAAAAGGACTCTAAATGTTTATTTATATTTAAATCACTGTCACGGTGTCAAAGGAAAATACAATTTTAAGACACTTTCACCATTTCCCAGGAAGCAAATATATATAAATAAAGAATATTGAAATACACACATTTTGCCATTGTTTTGTAATCTACTTTAACGTTTTTGGAAATCTCCACCTCCTGCATGTTTTTAATGAAAAGGTGTTTATATTCTGTGAATTCAGGTTCAGATTTCGGCTGAGAAAGGAGGAGAAATTAATCTGAGATAAAGAAATGTGCAGGAGCGCCGCTTGCGAACAGGCAAGGCAGGCAACTGCTTGGGGCCCCGGGCCAGAAGGAAGGTAGATTAAGAAGGTCCACAGCAACGACATGTCGGGACACCCTCTCCATTTTTAACATGGAACTCAATGGAGAACTCTTCAGACTTCAACAATCTTCATGCAACTTCAACTGCTAACTGCTCCTTCTTCAACTGCTAACTGCTCCTTCATACTTTCACTCAGAAACCTCATTCCAACTTTAAAATGTCACACATCTTTCTGACATTATTCGTGTAACACAACTTTTAAATCTGATTCTTACTTTTAGAGATATTAAACATTGTTCAGACTTTGGTAAAGAGGTTTTCTTCACATTTTACAGTGTGTGATGTCACAGCTAGAGTGGAGGACAGATTTCATTTTGCTCATATTTTCTTTTAAAACTGCCATAATTCCCAAACCCTACATTCCTGAGACATAGTTTTTCATGAGAAACATGAAAACACCTCGTAGCTTGAAAGATAAAAAAAAAAAATCTAAATAATTTAACAAAATGTCTCTTGAGGGAATGAAGTGACAAAAACGTTCAACATGTCTCCATTAAACCCCATTGTAAGTTCAGCCCAATCTTTTCCCCACCACAGCAGCCGCACACCTTTAGTTAATCTGCCAAAAAGGCCACATTATTAACCTGAAAGTACAGAAAAAGTATACTTCAGATACTCAAGGTCCTTGACATGCTTCACGTTTTGAAGTTTCACCGATATCTGTTACGGTTCTTCAACAAAACGTTCACATGTAACAGGTTTATCTCTCATTCAGAACAATGGAAATGCTCTCCTCTCACTGATTACTGCCATGCCAATAAAAATGTTCAAAAAGTGCTCAAACTTCACATGTGTGCTAACAGTCCAGCCGTGAAGACATCTACGGGACAGTTTTGAGATTTCTTCAAATGCCGTTGCCATGGCAACACAATGCTCACCATGAAACACGGTTTTCTCATAACTTCAGTGAAACTGCTCCAAACGCCTCAAAACTTCACAGGTTTGGTAACCATGCAGCCATCAACGCATCTAAGCGTATTATGGGATGCCGTTGCCATGGCGACAGATCATTCACCATCAAGTTAGTTCAAAAGTTTGCAGTTCAAATATTCTGCTGCTATTCCAAGCCTTTTTACTTTCTTTCCTTCTCTCATCACACATTCAAGCCCCCAGTGTTCATGTATCATTTCAATCTAAATTCTTCACTTTTTTCTTACACATTACATTTCAGCATAGCAGTTGATCATCAGCTTTTCAGCATAAAGTATTCACACTAGCAATTTCTTCAGGAATTGCATTTTCTAGTTAATAATATTATGTATGAAATTGTTTTGTCTAGTGCTGCGTACCGGTACGCCGAACCGGTACTGGACTTGTAAACAAACTAGCACTTACGTATATTCTCCTTTTTGTTCTAAACCATCTAAAACCTTCCATAGATCGAGAAATTTGCGCTGAGAAAAGACGAAAAACATCGTGTCGGCTTCTGATATGGCGGCCATTACTGAACTCACGAAATGTCGCAAAAATATCGCAACTGCTCGCGAGATCTGTGTGACTTTAGTTTGGTAAATGAAATAAATGTTTGAACTTTGTAGTAGTTCACTGTAGTTGCTGTCATAAGTCATTTGTAGACTATTTGGGTATGGAGGAAAAAAGAGAGGGTTGTATTTTCTGACACTTGGTGACTTCCCTGACACACCGGGGACACATATTCATGTATAAAAGACGTACAAGAGTGCGAGAGTAGGTCCCCTTTAAGTCGGCACGGCGGCCCACATTGAAAATGATTTAGGCCTACCTTTGATGATCAAATCACTTAAACACAAAGTCCATCCTCCTGTCCTTTTGGATGAAGCACTTGATGGCGGGGTCATGCAGCTAATCCTTTGCCACTCCAGTTTATCATTGTAACTCAATCTTGAAAATGACTCGGTTAATAATTTCGCAAACGATGTCATCACTATCACTGAAGTGAGCCATCATGAACGAACTTATGCTAATCATAAATCTATCGATCATAAATCTATCGATTAGATTTATGATTAAAAAATAATAAAAGTAGGGTAGACATGTGGATATTATCCGGCTGAACAAAACGTGCATTTATCTAACAGGTTCGTTTTCCACTGACCTTATTTCGAGCTATTTTCAAAACCCTATGGAGAAATCCCATTGCTTTTTTGTCGAGGGAACCCGAGCGCAGCTTACTTCCGGGTTTTAGGGTGCGTCACTGCACCATTTGCATAGACCTCACAGTGGGCGGAACTTGTCATAAAGTCCGCGAAAATAAAGCCCACCCATTTAGAGGGAAGATATGATTGGTCAATTGTACTGTCATTTGACATTACTCTCTCGTTCAGTTACTATAGAGAGGCGAAGTCCCTCCCCTTCTGGTTGAGCTCCATGGGACCTTATTTCTGAAAATGTATGCATTGAAGTCAATGGAGAGAGAAAGATTATCTTTCGATCCCGATTGAATTGTGCCACGAATTACACATATGATGTTTGTCAATTTAAAAGAACATTTTCAAAGTAAAAAAAATAAGAATGTGTCATAAAACTGTGAAGTAACACATTTTTTGTGTGAAGCCGCTCTGTGAACTGCATGTCTCTGGTCTCGCACAATACTCGTCACCAACACAAAAATGGTCACGTTAGCACATTTCACCTCTTTCTTTCAGAACGAGGCGAAAATCACTACAAGTCTGGGCATGTTGAGAGCTGTACATACACGAAAGGGGAGTTAGTCGGTTCTGTAAGAGCCAGCATGCGGGACCGGCTTTACAAGGTTTCGGTGAGTAACATGAGTGCAATGTGTAACGTTAATGTCAGCTAGCTAACATTAGCTAACAAGGTACACTAACGTCTTTTGTTTTAGCAACTAATGTAGCTCAGCGCAAGTTCAATCAGGAAGACCAATATCCTCTGGTGTTACACGTCACTTCAATACTCTCTCCTCTCTCATTAAGTGATCAGGGGCGTTACTCCACGGCTAGCCAATCATCGCACCCGCTATCCCCTTTAAATCTGCTCTTCCCTCTCCGTCAGTTGTCATTTCAGGTGTCAACGCGCAAGCAGCAGCAGGGCTTCGTCCCAGCTCCAGGCATATATTCATCAGCTCCGCAGTCGGATAAAGCTACAGGCGGCCGCCCCGCAAACCCGGACGCGGGAGGAAAAGACAAGGAAATCGGGCTCCACGGAAGTTCCTCCGGCTTAATGGAAATGGCTTACTTCACGCAAACAATTGACGCACGCCTTCAGTCTCTCGAGAGGGCATCACTGGCACCAGGGCCGCTCAATGCGGCGCTTCCGGCTTCACGCGGAACAGGCCCTCATCGCATGCAAAGCTTTACCCATTTCTGGCTTCAAACAGAACCCCTCCTGCAGGCAGGCAGGGCTTAAGCTACATCCCATTGAAGCTACTTCTCCTCCCGGCTCAGTAGTACTACTGGACACTAAGTGCGTCATAGGCGGCTAGCAGGTCCATTGCACAGCCAGGCTCTCGCCTCCTTTCCTGCGCCTCACCTCTAAAACAGGCGTCAGGGTAGTGGACAGTCCACTTCAAATACATTACTACAATGTCCTGTGTATTCGAAGTGGTTAGTCCACTTCAAAAACATGACTAGAGTGTCCTCTGTATCACAGGAAGCTGATACTTGAACTGTGCTATATAGGCCACCTTGCGATTCATTGGTGTGGAAATGGAGACAATTGGATGATGTCAAATATTTAGCAACCTTGCAGGGTCTCCAAACGTGTTGCAGGGACACGTGGGGCACATTGGATCACACCTACACAGTTTGGGGGTCATTCAAACGTGTTGACTCTTTAAAAACAGTTAGAATATGTATATGTCGATGTCCACTTCAAATACATTACCGCAGTGTCTTGTGTATTTGTAGTGGACAGTCCACTTCAAATACATTACTACAATGTCCTGTGTATTTGAAGTGGACAACCTCCCATGTTTGCCAAATAGCTTGAAATGATGTGGATTTTTCTGCATTGACAAAAATGGAGCCTATTTTCCACAGTGCCAGAGTTTCAGGCTCCCAGCTCAACCCCAAAGCCAACTTCTTCCAGGAGCATGGTGGCGACCCAGAAACACCTGCAACCCGTTTATGACGTCTCGGAGGTTGCCTGTTGTGATTTTGGAACAACTACATCTTGGCGAAAGCCTTAATTGGTTGGTCGGAAAGGTCAAAGTGTGATGTATGAGTGTTTTCGCAAAAATAAAACACAGAAATCAAAATGTGACCCCATGGCCTCGGAGTACACATGTCCACAAATAAACCACTTGAATCTGGAGATCCTCTGACTTTCTCTCAGGTCAGGGGGGAGGGGTAAGGGAATTAAGCCCCGCCCTGTCCACTTCACACCATCAAAAAGTGAGTGGACCATGTATATTCAAATACTTTTTGCACACTAAAAGTGTTTTCATCACATAAAACATGTTTTATGTGATGAAAACACTTATATAAATAGAGAGGAGACATTTTGGAAAGTGTCTGACCACTTCGAAACTGTGTTGGTTGTCCCATGCGGGACTCGAACTCACGACCTTCCGCACCGTGGGAGGACACTTCGAATACAGTCTGACCACTTCGAATACACCGCCCATTCTAAATAAAGCACATTTATTTTTGTTGCTGTGGTTCTAGTTCCTGACCACACAGAGACCTCCATTTGAGTACACCCGCTCCTCGTGTGGTGTGAAAAGACTACCTGCAATTTGGAAGCTCAAGAGGCCATATAAGCAGAGTTATTGCAGGACATTTTGCTGGATCGCGTATCTTTCGGCCGCGGTTTTGGTCCTCGAGCGGATAGGGTCCTCATATTCTGTGTAGAGACTCTCTCTGACGTCCAGTTTGATCGACCGAACTTTGGTTGCGCTTGGCCAAATTTAAAAAATGTTGCTCAATATCAAACTTCAGAATCCTCTTGCGGACGTCAAGTCTGACAAGACCCTTAGATTTTACTGCGTTTATGCAAAACTTTTGTTCTGGAGGGCCTGTGGTGCTGACGTTTAAATATGTTAGTCGGCACTCGGCGACGAGCGAACCTACACTGTTTTCGGGTCTCTGCGTGCTCCGTAAGCTCTGGGGGAACATGTACCCTTGGAATTGAAAATGAATGTTGGCGAAAAGGAAGGGTAATCCCATTCTTAAGTATTTGAAATGGACAACCTCCCGTGTTAGCCAAATAGCTTGAAATGATGTGGATTTAGCTGCATTTACAAAAATGGAGCCTATTTTCCACAGTTCCAGAGTTTCAGGCTCCCAGCTCAACCCCAAAGCCAACTTCTTCCAGGAGCATGGTAGCGACCCAGAAACACCTGCAACCCGTTTATGACATCTCGGAGGTTGCGTGTTGTGATTTTGGAACAACTATATCTTGGGGAAAGCCTTAATTGGTTGCCACCCATAAAACAAAAGTATGTGAAGTGGGCTATGCACTGGGTGTATTCAGAGTGGACAAAAAGTCCACTCTGAGTACTCACATGTTGCAAATAGGAAGGGTAAGGGCAGACCCTCCCCCACAAAAGATAAACACCTTGGGGGTCCACAAAACAGGGGGACGCCCAGGGGAGGGGTCCTGTACGAGGGGGATCGGTTTGCGAGTCCGTTTGAGGCCAAATTGACACAGAGACCCCCGAAAGACCCCGCTAAGACCACTATGCAGCCCTTCCCCTGAAGACAGACCACCCTGTTGATTTTGGGACAGATTGGGTGACTTGGGAAATAGCACACTTTGACCACGCACAGTCCTGTTTGCCCGCTTTGGGGGTCTCCCTGCCTGCTTTGGGGGTCTTTCAGTCAAAACTGGCCTTTAATACACTATTGTGGGTGAAATGCATTTGGATGAATTCGAAGTGGACAAATTTGCTCCAAGTTGACAAGAGCGTGAGCACCAGCGCCACCAACAGGAATTTTTAAATCAACTCAGGCAATCCGGCATGTATTGGCCGTGCCAAGGATCATGTATTGGCACGCTTTTTGTACACTGCCAATACTTCGCCCATGTTAAAAGTGTACCCCAACGGGGCCGTTCCCTTACAATTATCCCCTGCCAGGTCTTCGGAACAATTGGACTGCACACTGGAGGGTCCAGGTTTGGTGTCTGAGGACTGCACGCTGGAGGGTCCAGGTTCTGTGTCTGCGGACTGCACGCTGGAGGGTCCAGGTTCGGTGTCTGCGGACTGCACGCTGGAGAGTTCGGGGTCAGTGCCTGCAGACTCAGGCCCTTTGGTGTAGCTGTGGTCGGTGGACTGATTTACAGCTAAGCTCCCTTTCTCTTTGGTCCACTCAAATAAACTTGGCCCTTTGTCTTTTCGATGTGGAAAATGGCAGCTGCATATTCTGCATTTCTCATCTGGCTCCCTGTCTGCTCGTCTACAATGAGAAAATGATATAATTAATTACTAATAATCATTTAAACCTGCCAAATAGTCCCCCTAGACATAGTTTAAACAATCTGCACTCTTCTATTCATCTTGTGAAGCACTTTTAACATTCAGCTTGTGTGTGTTTTGGTTGTCTTTAGTTCCAGGTAGAAGAGGACCAAGAGCGAGGAAGTAAGACAGAGCTCTTAAAATGCCAAACAGTGTGTTTGGCCTTTTATGTGTGACACATATATGTAGTGATAAATGGCTTCACCTGACCACTGTTCCTAAATAAAACAAGTTTTCTACATCATCAGTCATTTTTTCCAAATAATTACCAATATTTCACAAATCCTTCATGTAAACTTAACTCCTACTGTTTTCAAGTGTGTAAAGATGATTTCACATTCACACTCAAAACATGTGTGTCTATGTGGGGTGCAGCTCTGGGGGGTGCATTGTGCATGTGCATGTTCCTCAAGGTCTCAGCAGAGTTACAGGTGAGGTAAAGGAAATAAAAGAGAAAAAGGTCAGTAACAACACTTTGAAAAACTTTGAATAATTATCTCTTTGAATAATTGTCTCTTAGTAATCACTCAACTGCTGTCTTGCCAACAAACAGATTGACTCTCACTATCACCACAATGAAACACGTCCACATAGCGTTAGTCTAGCACCTACTGCCCCCTTAGCACCTGGTGGAGGGGGGCAGTAGGCTATTCTTCAAATGTTTCACGAAATACTTACCATCATGACTACTCGTACTGTTTAACATTTCATGTTGAGGCTAATAAACATGACAAGGCTAAGTAATGTAATGCTAACTAACGTGCTCGCTACTAGCTAGGTAGCTAACTTGACTATGTTCCATGCACAACATGTATATTACCTGATATGTTTGATCCAGCAACCTGGTACAAAACACACAGGCATCTTGTAAAAGTAAATTTATTTTTTAGCAATCTCTTATATTTATTGGAGGGAATAAATCAGTTATGACATCTTCTTCTTTGCTTTAATTGCGAGCCGCAACCACTTGGAGCATTATCGCCTATGACATCACTTACGCGACCCAGAATGGGATCTGGGATTTGTAGTCTTCTAGTTGCGTATTTTTCATAGTCTTATATTTCAACAGTTTTACGACAAACTGTGACTTTTTTGACATGAAAATTATTATTTAAGATTGACAAACATCATATGTGTAATTCGTGGCACGATTCAAACGGGATCGAAAGATAATCTTTCTCTCTCCATTGACTTCAATACAAACTTTTTCCGAGTCCCACCGGAAGGGGAGGGACTGCGCCTCTCTATAGCTGGCCCTCTGTGAATGTAGAGAGGGACCAACAAGCTCTCCCGTGTTCACATAACTCGAGACGGCATTTAACCTTTCACATTCAACAGAAACTGAACAGGCAGATTCGAAGGATTTATTTCTTTGGAACAGTTATTTTGAATACAATTAAATCAAGTTATTTTGGTAAAACTAATGAAAAATTGAACAAAAAATAACTTTTTAATTTTTTTTTAATCTTTTCAAATATATATATATTTTTGTAATATCTTAGGCCCTCACAGAGGGCCTAGAGGGCCCAGACGGCTTGCCACTGATCAAACAAATAAATAAATACAAGTATAATTGTGTCTTATTGTTGAGTAAATAACTGTGTGGTTTAGAAAATAATACGACATTAGAAGGAAAAAACGATGAAACAATACAGATTTCAGTTTTCTGAGCCCCTACTCTCCCCCTAACTGACGGCAACAAAAGTCTGACATTATTCAATTAAGATGAAGAAGTAAAAACAATAAGTGTGGCTTGATATTGAGTTAGAAAAAGGTTGATAAACGCTGTGAGAATGGATCTGCGGAGAGCATTTCGGTGCAATCCCAACTCGTCGATTACCAACGTTCAGGGAGCTCTATGCAAGTCAATGGGACTCCCTGATAGTTGAAACTCGACGCTAAAGGGCCCCCCCTTGCATTGGAAAGTGACGACAGGGACCCTGACATAACGTCAATATAGTCTGAGTTGGGAGTGAGAATGTCTTGGTTTATAAGGTCAATATAGCTAAAACTCCTGGCAGGCTAATCTTAATGTTAGCTAATAGCAAAGGTAGCTAACGTTAACTAAAACCACCATGCCATTCATTTTATAAGAGCTGTTCTGCTTATTAATAACATGCTTACAATGTTACAAATGATAAATAACTGACACAAAATGTATGTGCTTCGGGTTTTGAAAGTTTTGTGCTTAACTTCAAGCAGAATCTTCCCAAACTCGGATAACATTTAAAAAAAGGCAGTGCTGATCAAACATTAACACACAGACACACACACACACACACACACACACACACACACACACACACACACACACACACACACACACACACACACACACACACACACACACTCTCACGGCATTTCGTGTTATAGTCACGACATTTAATCTATTGATTCGTGTTCACCAACACGATTATCCCCTTTTTTTCGTGTCACACAGAACGATTTTAAAAGCAATGTGTTTCTATTGGTAATGTGTTTCGTGCCTGCAACACGTCTTTTTCTCCGGTCGGGTCGTGGAAGACCGGAAGCTGTGTGGTTCATAAAAACATGTTCTTACTCAATATCAAGCCACAATTATTGCTTTTATTTTAAATCGTATAATTTCGGGCTTTTGTTGCCATTTGTGAAGAAAAGAAATGGGGCTCAGAGCCTCAGGATACTGAAATCTGTATTTTTTAAATCAATTTTTCCTTCTAATTTGTTATTCTTTTCAAAATAACACACTGTTATTTACTCAACAATAACACACAATTATCCTTGTTTTTATTTATTGGTTTATTTCCATAATCTCTGGCTTTTTTGGCGTCCGTCAGGAACTGAATTTCAAAATAAAAATAACCGGAAACAGACGTAGGCCTATAGGAGTTTAGGATGGCCGAAGACACTACAATACCCATAATCCCCAGCTATCGTTTAGGACTACAGTCCCTGTGATTAATCTTCAAGCTCTGGGATTGGATGTTGGAGTGGCAGTGCGCCAAGGTTACGCCGAGCGTCAAACAGCTGTTTGAAATGGAACGAAACCACGCCAGACTATCCAAAACTGGAATCGAACGCCCCCCCCCCACCCAGAACTACACATGCTATTGTGTTTCGCAAAATGTTCTATGGGACGTCTCTACTGAACGTTTTTCCCAAAATTAGAAGTTGCCAGGATTAAACACATTGGTTTTATCAAATGTAAAACATATAATTAATAAATGGGTGAAAATCGCTTGTGTCCATAATACGCAGCATTCATATATACCCACATGACAGCTCATTGTTACTTTGTAATTCTACTCCACTACAATTCAGAGGTTAACCACTACATTTATTTGAGTTACTTTGCAGATTCTGATTAGTGAAATATAAACAACCCTTAAATCAGACTTTAGTTACACCTGAGTACAATTTAGGGAAGGTGATTGTCAAGTGCCAACAATCAGGAGAGATATTTGATAGTTGGTGCTTGAGAAGACTAAACATTTATCTGCAATTGACATGAATGGAAACGAGTAATAAAGTATATTCATTACTCGTTATTCTCTACTAATAGTTAATTAAAGACTGTATAATGGCTATTTTGCACATCCCTTTCAAGATTTCAAGATGTTTGAAGGTTTATTGACATATCATATTATACACAACTACGGTGTAGTTATGCAATGAATGAAAATCTTGAGTCACAGGTTCCTCAACAGCGCATTACAAGACATCTATCAATATGTGTGTATACCTCCACCAATAAACTGTCATATTCTGCACATTTCTTATACTATCTACATACATAAGAGTATAATTCATATGTATAATATCAGTTAAAATAAGTGCTTCAACATAGTTAACATTGCAGGAAAGCAATATATTAGACGTTAAGTACTTTGTCAGGCTTACTATGTATCTGTAGATAGATACCCCCAAAGCTTTTTTCTTATTTAAAAGAAGACCTTAATCTAAAGTGTTATTTAATGTTTAAATAAAGGTTAATTCGTTTTTCTGTTTTGCACCTCCTCCTATTAATATCTTTGTACATCCTGCACTAAACTGTTTTATTGTAGAGATCACTTATAGTATCTTCTTGATTTTTTATATTCTATATTTCTATCATTGTGTGATGGAGCGACTGACTCCGCCACTGACAGCCGACACACACACCGCACACACCAAACATTTCTTGCTCTCTTCCTAAAAATTAACCATGTAATTTATTATTTATTGTGCGATTGTGAATTTGTTAAATGATTATTTTAAGAGATGGTTAACCTGTTTATGTTTGGGTCGGATTTTTATGTAGAAATGTGGTTTGAGTTGATTGTGTCACCTGTGGACGGTGAGCCTGTGGGAGGGGCCATGGGTTCAAAAGGGACAGTGTTGGTTCCTTGTTTTTTTGGGGAGGACTGTGAAACTCGGAAGAATGTTGCAGAGAAGGCAACAGCTGGGATGTGTTCGGGTTTTTTTTGCAGAGAAGGCAACAGCCAGAACACGTCTACTCTGAAGAGTGATGGACGGCCTGTTTTTGTCTTTTATTTTGTTTGTTTAAGGTGTGCTGTTTCGTTATTTTATTTTTGCTGGTGTTATTAACCTCTTAAGCCCGAAGTACCCCCCAGTGGACCCCCCCCCCACAGTATTTCTTCGAGACTATGTCTCAGGGCTTCTTAACATTTATGAAACTATTAATGTTCCATACCCTTTTAAAGTTAAGAAACTCCGCTAACTGAATATGTGAACCATTTTTAGCTAAAAAAAAACACAACAGTAATACCAAGCCTTTGAATTAGCATAGAGTGAAAAAATGCTAACTAATGCTAACGGACTTTTACACAGAACTCACGGTAGAAATGCCATTATTACTATCTTAACTGCACAAACAAGATATAGGATTTAAAGCTGAGACTCCACAGAATCCAGACATGTAATGTCATCACTGTACGACCCCAAATTGCGGAGCTATCAGCCAGAAAAGAGAAAGTAAACAACATCCGGTTTCAAAAATATTACAATAATTACGTCTTACCTTTTTTGATTTGTGATCAAAAGTTGTGTTCACCGGAATAAAAACGCCGCTCAAGGTTAATCCAATGTCTTTGTGTCACGTAGAATTTTGTACTGATAATCCATCATCATATTTATGGCAATATACTGGGTATAACGTTTTGCAGTCCAGGCTTGCACAGTGATGCAGATGAGGATGAAATGGCTTCTGGACCCCCACCATTGTGTACTTTCACCCAGCCCACACCTGCCTCACCCTCACATTCCTCAACTTCTGCCTCATCTTTCACTAGAAAGAGATCTGCACCAGTATTGGCCACTCAGCCTGCATCCAAAAAGCACTCACTTCCAAAGGTACCATCGTCTGCTTTCTACCAGCTTTCTGCAGCGTCAGACACATCTGTAAAACCCAGGAAGGAAATATAACACTCCCCCCCTACACCAGTGAACATCCAGGGAGCAGACATTGAGTGGGAGACAGGAGAATGGCAGCCAAGCTGTCCTCCCTGCTGAAAAATGTGTCCCACCCCCTCCAGGACACCCTGTCCTCACTGTGCAGCACCTTCAGCGACAGGCTGCTGCACCCCCGCTGTCTCACGGAGAGATACCGCAGGTCCTTCCTTCATGCAGCGATCAGACTTTACAACCAGCACAGCCCCTAGTAGACCCTCCTACACACACCACAACACAGACTATAACACCCCTTGCTGCTAAATACAAATACAAACCAACTATGTGCTATATGTGCAATATATATATGCCATTAATAACTGTGTCATTTATACCTGGCTGCTAAACCCTTGTCTACTTGATTTGTAGATTTGATTTGTTTTTGATCTGTATTTTTGAAAATTATGTAACTTTTTTAGTTTTCATCTTTTTTTTGTTGGCATATTGTTTATTATATTATAACGTAGTACTTTTTTTTTTTACAACAGTTGTATTAGGATGGAATGAATACCTATAGTGAAAAATCAAAGTAATAAAATGATTTTTACAGTGAAAAAGGTCAAATGGAACCGACGGTTCCCAAATTACCCAGAGGTGAGTCCGCCTGGACTTTATTTTTCTAAATCTCTCTAAAAAGGTCAAATTTCACTTGTTTTGCATCAATCTTGACACAGGGTACTTATTATATGTTATAGTTTGGATTCCTAAAGCTTTTAGTCTACTAATCCATCATGCAAGAGTGGTTTTCACTATAAGTAAAGGGTTTTTCATTAGAATTGACATGTTTTTACTATGTTCCATCTGAATTTACTTTAAAATTAAATTTAAAATCCAACTCACACATGTAACATTGCTTTGAGAAAAATAATTATTAATTTACCCCTTTTAGAAGTGAAGATATATCATTTGTTATTTTAGTGGCATTTTCGAGCCTGAAACCTGAAAAACAGGCTCAGGGCTTAAGAGGTTAAAGTGTTTGGAGCTCAACCCAACCGACTAGGCCAGTGTTTTTTGAACGGACAATTGAACCCCGTCACACATTGACCTTCTACTTTTCCCTTATGAAAGTATGTAGGCTACTCTTAATATTTTTTTCATCAAATATAACACATAAAAACATTAATTCAATAACGTGCTTTAACCACTAGGCGGTGCACACAAGGTACACACAGCCATAATAACTTTGTATTATTAGTGTAGGACACTTATGCATGTACAACATCTGAAGATGTGTAGTTTTATTCATGTTTTCACATAATTTTACAGCATATAGCTATATTATTTCAGACTCAGTATTTACATTCTTATATTCAAAGGAAATCAGTAATATCTTTAAAAACTACAAGTCCTTTTATATCAGCTGTGCACCGTTATGGTGTAAATATAACCTATCTACGAATTAGATCAAATGTAAAAGTCAGCCGAATTAGTGTTGATACTGCAAGGAGACGTATTGTGTTAAGAGAAACTGAAGATGTTGTTTAATTGTTGATATATTTATGATCCACGTCAAGTATTCAGTTTCGGCGGCATTTCTTCCAGTTTTTCCAAAGGTCTTCTCATCAGGGCTCTATAAATAAAGAACTACGGCAGATCTGTAATATGTAATGCAGCCGAACCGTGTATTACAATGCCGTTATGTGATGACTTTCAAAGAGAAAAGCAAGAACACTCGGAATTAAGTATTATTTTTTTTTTTTTTATGTTTTTCCGATTTAAACATAAATCATATAAACACCAAATCCCAACATGCATTGCGGCTAAAACATCCAATCAGCGAGCTTAAACCATAGCTGAGGATCTTGGGTAATCGCTCGAAATGCCTATGTCTGTTTCCGGTTATTTTTATTTTGAAATTCAGTTCCTGACGGATGCCAAAAAAGCCAGAGATTATGGAAATAAACCAATAAATAAAAACAAGGATAATTGTGTGTTATTGGTGAGTAAATAACAGTGTGTTATTTTGAAAAGAATAACAAATTAGAAGGAAAAAAAGATTTAAAAAATACAGATTTCAGTATCCTGAGGCTCTGAGCCCCATTTATTTTCCTCACAGACGGCAACAAAAGTCCGAAATTATACGATTTAAAATAAAAGCAATAATTGTGGCTTGATATTGAGTAAGAACATGTTTTTATGAACCACACAGCTTCCGGTCTTCCACGACCCAACCGGAGAAAAAGACGCGTTACAGGCACGAAACACATTACCAGTAGAAATACATTGCTTTTAAAATCGTTCAGTGTGACTGAAAAGGGGATAATCGTGTTGGTGAACACGAATCAATAGATTAAATGTCGTGACTATAACACGAAATGAGACTGGGTTGCACATACACACTCACAATGAATAAACGACTGAGACTCATGTTTCTTTTTCCCACTCACTTTATTCATTGTTTTTGGTTCCATTAGTAATAAAATCACAATAAAAGTACAACAGCGTGCTTACATCTAGGAATTACATCTGATCTGATCCTCTTCCTGGGTAGTAATCCACATTTCAGTTCTCATTCACTTCCTGTTTCCCTTCTTTAACACTCAGGTAGCTTTCAGACAGACAGTATATTAAAGAAGACAGGATAATATATATACCAGTGCACATAGTAAAATAACCCCTCTTGATTATTTCCCCCACATCATAAAGAAGTTAAAGCTCAGAATAACTGGAGTCCTCAGGAATAATCTCAGATAATGTGCCGGCTCAGTTTCACAGCAACAAGACCTTCATTTCCACCGTCAGGAATCAGCTGAGAACACAGAGACACTGCTGAGTCATGGTTTATACTTTGCTGCTTTGTGTTAATCAAGGAACTCGTTAAACATTGTGTTAATTAAGGAACTCGTTAAACATTGTGTTAATTAAGGAACTCGTTAAACGTTGTGTTAATTAAGGAACTCGTTAAACATTGTGTTAATCAAGGAACTCGTTAAACATTGTGTTAATTAAGGAACTCGTTAAACATTGTGTTAATTAAGGAACTCGTTAAACATTGTGTTAATCAAGGAACTCGTTAAACATTGTGTTGATCAAGGAACTCGTTAAACTTTGTGTTAATTAAGGAACTCGTTAAACATTGTGTTAATCAAGGAACTCGTTAAACATTGTGTTAATTAAGGAACTCGTTAAACATTGTGTTAATCAAGGAACTCGTTAAACATTGTGTTGATCAAGGAACTCGTTAAACATTGTGTTAATCAAGGAACTCGTTAAAC
>CALSBZ010040298.1:0-12710 GCA_943591055.1 Gobionotothen gibberifrons | reverse complement strand
GGTGCTCCTACGACACAGCACCCAGTAGCCACGCCCAGAGCTACGCACAAATCTACGCCCAGAAGTACGCCCTAAGCTGCGCACAGAGCTACGCCCAAAGTTACGCCCAAACCTATGGCCGCACCCTCTGCCAGCCTATATACTGTTGGAATCTCAGGTTCAGTTCAAAACTGTATCCAGTCATGCCAACGAGGGTCTGTTTCCTGTCTTGTGAGGGGAAATGTTCAATGCATGCCTTACCGAGGGCAGGACGAAGTCAGTGGTTGACATTCCTTTTTAACACTGTTCCTTCAGATGTTGGAGCCGGTATTTTACTGTGTGTGCGGCATTTCACGGCTTCACAAAACATGGAGGATTCATACCGGATATATACAGCGTAGGACACTGAAGGACGATGCTGTTCCTACTTTGTTTGGACCAGCGGGAGATTCGGGTACCCAACCTGTAAGTATTCATTGTTGTTTGTGTATTTATGATGTTTAAAACAAGCAAGCTATATCTACCACAACTGTGAAAATGGGTAAACGTTTTTTGGGGTGCTGAGCCATTGACACAGTGCTAACTGGGCTAACTCAGTTGCTAACGTTTACATATATAAACTACAATGTCAGCAGATGGCTTTACATGTTTGTCATGGCAGGATAATGTCTGCATTCACACACGGAATACTCATACAGTATACTACGGGTGATTTCCCTTACGGCCAGTACATTATATGTAGTTTTCCTCCGAGCTGCGACGCAGCTCTGTGCATGCTAACAAGGCTAGCTATACATGCTCGGCGAAAACATTGTTTTCATGCCAGCTACAACGAATGACCGAACGTAGCAGACTACTGTATAAGATTGCAATTGTAAACACGTTATTGCTAGCCTAATATGAACCACTAGCTTTTGTTCATAGTGGTTTTATTACACTACATTAGTTGCCTTTTCTCAGAGCTAAACCAGAAAGCTAGGTTAGCATATTAGCTGGCAAGCTAACGGTGTTGAGATACACACTGCTACCACAAGTCCACAACTACTACTAACGAATCTAAAACAACTGCGTTTCTATTATATAATATTTTGTGATTTGCATTTGATTTCATCCAGCCAGATCAGGAATCTCCTGGCGTATCTGGCGGACAATACATGATCCAGCCGGGGTGACCACTCTGATGCCTCAGCCGGCTGTAGCTTGCAAAGACGGCGGGGAGCAATGGATGATATACCGTGTATATATGTATATTTATGTTCATTTTGTACATTTCTAAAATAAAGTTTGATAGAAAATACTTGGTAGCCTTTCTTCCCTGAAGTATTTGCTCCTATAACATATCATTCATATATAGCAAACCATGATTTGATTTTTCATCAAACAAAGTAGTAGTTTATTACGGGTAAAAATAACGTACTCTTCTTCCGTTCTACGCCTCAAATGTCTATACTCGAATCTGTACATGTTATGGAGGTCCTGCGGGGTGTGTAAGGTGTATATATTGGCATATATCATGGTGTGTGCTACCGTTGGTGTTTTCAGCTAGCTAGCAGCTAACTGAAGCCACTTTTCGGAGCGGAGCCTCTCTGGTGGTTGACTAATCAGAACAGAGGGGCCGAGCTGACCAATCGGAGCACACTGGGCTCACAGGGAGGGGGGGGAGCAGCTGCAGCGAGCCGTTTAGTGGAGAAAGTGAATACACACACTTTACAGAGATGCTGTCTGCGAAACCAATGTGAGTTTGGAAAATTGCACAGTATTTTTCTATTTTAGTATACCTCAACAATGGAATTATGATCAGTGGAAATGGCCATGACACCTCACCTTTAAACACCTGAGCTTGCACTATTTTTATTCAAATGTAGGTCTCTTAATTGCACTGTTGAGGAACCTGTTTTTCATTAATTGTATAATCACACCGTAGTTGTGTATATGACATTACAATACATCTTTGAATCAACAGAGCTCTTTTAGACTTAGCCTCCGAGCCGCTAGCCGGAATGCTTTTACGAGGTTGTTCCTTCCAAAGACTAAATAACAAGGAAAAACTGAAATGTTGGCTTAACGTTAAATGTATTATGTCAACACATTTCAAATAACTGTATTAGGTTATTTAAAAGCAAAAATATTTAGTTGAACCTAATAATATAACTTAATATTATTGCTTTCAACTAACCTAATACAGTTAGGTCAAATCTGTTGACATAATACATTTAATTAAAGTCAATGTTTCATTGTACTTTCTGCAAAATATTCATATAAAATGATCACCTCATTAAGGCTTTAGCGAATGATAGCTTATTTTGGTATGAAAAGTTGGGACTTCAAACATCTACTCCATGAAGCGCCCTATGGTCCTTCCAACCGCCAGACTTATGCCTAAAGGATGACCCGATATATTTCCTGAGCCAGACTTATGCCTAAAGGATGACCCGATATATTTCCTGAGCCAGACTTATGCGCCAGACTTATGCCTAAAGGATGACCCGATATATTTCCTGAGCCACGGATCAAATATAACTTGATCTCGTATACAAAAGTGACATGTGACATAATGGTCACGGTTTGAAGCAAGTTCTTCATACACGGAAGATGAACTGAGAGCAGAAGCTGCCAAAGATGAACAAGGCAGAAAACAGAATAGTATTGCATGTCTCAGAAAGGGGTTAGTGCTGATCAGAATCAGAGATCCTTTAGTCGTCATTCTGTGGGGGAAACAGCAAAGGTACAGTGTAATGATGATTGCCAAAAGTACAAATAAGATCAAATACATAAAAAGTCAACATAAAAAAGAGATTGAAGGAGCCAGTAATAGCATTGATAGAGTGACAAAAATAAAGTTTATATTGCATATTAGCACTGGTATTGCACAACCTTTTTATAGTTAAAGGATGATATAAGATAAAGCAAGTTGTGAGACGGCCCAGGCAAAACAGATCTGTAATCACATAAATAATTAAACATATGATCTTCATTGATCAATGACATTTCCTTTTTGAATGAAAATAATCTAAATCATGTGACACATTACCAGGGCCGTCCCTCCCTACAGAAAGATCACGCAGACTGCGTGGGGCCTCACCTCGCGGAGGGGGCCTCACCTTGCGGAGGGGGCCTCACCTCGCGGAGGGGGCCTCATCTCGCGGAGGGGGCCTCATCTCGCGGAGGGGGCCTCATCTTGTGGAGGGAGCCTCAACTGAGCCGCAAATGCGGCACACCTGTGCGTTTATGCGGCGCAATGTGGTGCGGCACGGTTTAGCCGCTGAACAACTTTATAAAGTCTAATGATGTTTTATGTGTGAGCGGTGCAGTTGAAATAATCTAAAAGCCACTAAAGGTATATATATATATATATATATATATATAGCAGTCCCTCTTATTTCTTATTATTTTAGATTTGTGTAATATATTTTTTAATACTTTTATAGTAGTTCTATATTTGCTTCATTTACAACTCTACAGCTTTGCATCCATCTTGGCTCCACTTTTATGAAACAAATAGTATTATATTAAGTAATTTGGAAAAAAAATGTAATCGTAAAATATAAAAATGTTATCGAACTGACAAAAAAATGACCCATTTAATAATATCCAAATTTGTATTTGTTTTTCTCTTTTACTCCAGTTGTAGTGTCCTGTGTCTTCATCATCTGTCTTCCTTATTCACACTGATAACGTATTTGCTGAAGAAGTTGAATATTTCCAGCACGTTCTATATTTTCAGAACTATTTTACACACTTTCCTTTGATCTGCCCCGTCAGTGAATTATTAAAGGCATATATTTGAATTATAAATACACTAACTATAAGGAAACAAGCAAAACATGCACAATGCCCCAGGCTACATCTCTCCTCATCGCATATCATTTCCATGGAGTCCCTCTCTCTGTTTCCTCCTCTCTCTGCTCTCTCCTCCTTTGTGTTTACCCACCCCCCCTGCTCCCCCCTCCTCCGCATACATCCTCCCACCACCCAGCCCAGCCAATGTGATCTGAATGGAGGCTGATTCAGGGTGTCAGGCCCTGTCCTAAATGTAATAAATTACCGTAGAGCCCTGGAATAGTGCATCTCTCCCGACACATCACCAGAGAAGGGGCCTGCACACCACCATCCTTGACCCCCTATTCCACCCCCACCCCTTACACACACACACATACACTAATTTCCCATCTCCACCCCCTTCCCCTCCATCGTCAGCCAGCCCTGGTCTGGCTGCCTCTGTCACCCGTCATCCTGTGCCCCAGTGAGGATCATTAGCATTGTCAGAACTGGCTGAGAAAGGAGGCCAGCAGAGACCTGGGTGGAGGTGTTGGAGGGAGGGGGGGTCCCATGTGTGTGTAAGTGAGAAAGAAAGATTGTCTGGTAGAATGCTAGTATGTATATTTACATGAAGAATATTTTTCACAAATGTTTGTTTTCTTCTTAGGACTGTCTGTGCGTGTATGTCTGTAATGGTAAATGGTAATTGGTATAGAGCGCATTATCAGGTCTTTACGACCCCTCAAATCACTTGTAAAAGCTACAAGTCGTTCACCCATTCAGACCTCCTTCATACAGGGAAGTGCAACTTGCTCACACATCACCCGTGGCCATCGGGAGCAACTCAGGGTTAAGTATCTTGCCATGTCGGCATGTTGACTGCACTGGGGTCGCCCTACTCTTAGGACCTCACGAAGTGCTTCATGACACAAGCCAGTATTCACCCATTCACACACTGGTGGCAGAGGAATCGTACAAGGTGCCACCTGCTCATCAGGATTGATAAACATTCACACACACACAAAGATGGCGCAGCCTTCGGGAGCAATTTTGGGTTCAATATCTTGCCCAAGGATACTTCAGCATGCGGACTGCAGGATATCGAACCACCAACCCTCTGATAAGTGGTCATACCTTGTAAACTATAGCCGCCCCATGTGTCGCAGGTCTTAGGTTTGGCCTGATATGAGATGTTGTGTGAGCTGGGCTGCGATGATGCTTTGCAGAAATGGAACATGGGTAAAATCCCCAAAGCACTCGTACAGCTACTGGAGGAGGTGTGTTGATTAGCAATCATTTGCTGCTAAATCAACCTGACTGTGGTCCTCCATTTATTAGAAATTATTCTTGAGTCTGTCTTGTAGGGGCGGATTGGCCATCGGGACGATAGGCCGGTACTGGCCGATGTGGGCCGGTCGGATAAGTCACTTGCCCCCCCCCCCCCCCGCTGTCTAATGACTTGCGCTAATGACTTGCGCTAATGACTTGCGATACCGAGGAGGGCCGGCCCGGTGGTAATGAAGTGGGCCGGTCGGACGATGTAGGCCGGTCGGATAAGTCACTAGCAACCCCCCCCCCCCGTTGACAATTTACTAGCGGTACCAAGGTGGGCCGGCGGTACCGATCGTCCCGGGCTGATTTGTAGTCCCAGTCCGTCCCTGCTGTCTTGTATCTGTCACTGTTTCTATCAGTTATGATAACATTATACTCACCATAACATTGTACTTACCCTCACCTTGAAAGTATTAGACAGTTCTGCAGCGCACAATGTATGTCCAATGTGTTAAAAAGTGTTAATTAAAAGGAATCTAGGGCTTTGCAATTCTGTCTTATATCAACACTCTCATTTGCAGTGTTGTTTGCGAGGCTTTTCTATGGGTTTGTATTGGATCAGGTCCAAATTCCCAGGTGGGTGTAGGTAATAGTGAAATTGAGCACTCCTGAAATATCACAGATAATAATGCTGGAGCAGGAAGTGGGTCTATGGACTGTGATTGATGTTAACAACAGATACTCATTTTACTCTCTCAAAAAAGTTAGTTTGTTTGTTTGGATTCTATCCTTTCCGATTAGCACACTGTTTGTGTTTTTTTTTTTATCCATCAGACTTGATTTGAGTGATGCTGGTAGTTCCAACATGTATGTTTGGCTTTTTACTCCAGAGCCTACAATGCTGTCCTCAGAAACTGAATCATACAGCTATCTTGGCCCTGGTATGCACTCAACTAGAGTATGGCAGCTTAGTCTGGGACCCTACAGCGGTAAAGACATTGATGCTCTTGAATCAGCCCAAAGAAAAGGTGAGATATTCATCTTAAAGATGACAGAGCAGTAGCAAGGAAAAAATTGAACAGTTGAATTGGATGGAATTGAGTGAAATCTGCTCAGTGAGTCCTCTTCTTCAAGATTGTCCATAACATCTCAGCTGTTAGTGCCTAGATCAGGGGTGCCCAACCTTTTTTGAACCGAGAGCTACTTTTAAAGTTGCCAGTCTGCCGAGATCTACCAGTCGAAATAGAGAGGCGTAGCCATTAGTGACAGCCTACTACCAGGTGAATACACACTTCTACTTGTATAAAAACTGACCTTTGTACGATTAATACTTCATAAAATACTGCAGATCCTTTATCTTACCTCTTTCTAACCTACACACATACAAGTATTTAACTGAAGTTACACAACAGTGTTGTTGATACAGAGTTGGAGGTTATTCACACGTCACATACTACAGTGGGTAATGTTTTCAAGAAACATTGAACAGTGCTGCCACATATGACACAGGAAAAAAAAGACTGAACGCTTTCTTTGCCATTATATAAAAATAGTGTTGCTACAAAAGTATAAATTAGGCTTACTAATAAGACAACTCAGACCTGAAGCTACACAGGAATCTGCTGCCAAAGTGCAATAAAAAAGACAAAATTAATAGAATCAAACCCTTTTTGTTTCATTTTAGTATAAAAAGAAATGCCTTTAAAATAGGATGCAAGCAACACTAGTTTCTTATCTTCAATTGATAATAGACTATAATCATTTAAGTTTGCATTCTTACCATTTTGTACAATAATTATAATGAATAAGTTCAAACAAACTAACACTTACAGCTGATTAATAACGGTATCTAACTTGAGTTTTTATTATATCAAAAACCTGTTGAAATGCTACTGTTATTTTTACTGTCCCCATAAAGCGCGTCGGAAGCCTCCAGGAATGCTTCTTTCACAACTTCGCCGTCTTTGAAAGACTTCATGTGTTTCGCAAGAACGTGACTGACTCGATAAGATGCTATGGTAGCAGCCTTGCTCTTGTTGTTGGGCCGGGTGAAAATGGACTGTTGTGCATTTATCTGTCCTTTCAGGTCCCTCACCTTTTGGGAGCGTAGGGCAGAATTAGGAGGGAATCCGTCTCGGAGCGTTTGTGCACTGTTTTGAAATGCCGCTCCTAAATTACCCTTCTTCGGTAAAGCCACGCTCGCATTGCAGATGAGACAGATGGACTTTGAATTGGAATCGATAATCATCCTCCCACTCGGAGTGAATATTATATATTTTGGGCTTTTTTGTTGTTTTGCATCTGCCATAATTGCGGTCTTGTGTGTGTGCGGACTGTCACTCCTGGCTGTTACACGGACAACGTCAGCTAACTGTGCCCACTGCCCACTAGCCACACCCCGACACATGGGGTCCCGCCGGCCAATCACAAAGCTTTGATGCGTTCAAGTGCATTATTCTGGCACAGGAATATTATGTTATAGGACATTAACGATACAACAGAATATTGTTGTTCTATTTTTAGACACATCTCGCGATCGACTGGGAATCTCCCAGCGATCGACCGGTCGATCGCGATCGACTGGTTGGGCACCCCTGGCCTAGATCCTAGAGCGGCATCCAATGTAGTAACTTCTGCTGTTCAAAGATGTCAGGAGCGTATGTCCTCCACTCCCTTCGATGATGCCTGACCTCTTCCCGGTGGTAACTGTGAATGGTCAGGACGAGTTCTAAAACCATCTGCATGTAAGCTGCCACTGTATCCATCATGATTCATTAAAGTCAACACCAGATCAGCTCATTTCTTTGAGACTCCCAATAGCCAGGGGCGGATCTATACGTTCAGGCAGCTGCCCCCCCCCTGCCCCCACTGTAGAGCCTTGCCCCCCCAGCTGCCCCCCTAACTTTTGTGTCCCTAAAACTGTACTTGTAGAAACAAACCTACACTATGCCCACAAGCTTCTCAAGTAACGAAACAAGCAGTTCATTAATTAAAAGTGAATCATTTAAAATATCATCTTCACACAGACCGCGGCTCACACCGCTGCAGAGAGGGAGCGAGCTGTCCCAGCGCCTGAAGGTGGATCAGCTTCCCCTGGAAGCATTTCCCCTTCCACTAGTTTTGTTTTCACTAAGGACGAGAGCTTGAAACAAAATATTAATAAAACGCTGCCGTTTGAATCAATAGCGTTTAACAGACGGTCGCTGTTTGGGACCTTCCGTTACAATATACTTCGCAGACAGCGCTAGCTGGGAGATCGATCACTTTATTTGCTAAACTATGCGGTACTATTAAATCCACGTAAATTACACATCACAGGAATGAGGCCAGATCAATTAAAACAGGATACTCAAACTGGATCTAAACACAGCTGCCTGTGTGAGTTTGATAAATACTTTCTGATTTTATATTTATTATAGGCTATGCTACTCTGGATCTGGATGAATATCGAGCAAAACCCAGTGGTATCCCCCTCAGTGGGGGATCGACAATCCCAACTACCTGTAAATGTCTCTTAACATTTGCCAGAAGCAGTCCACAAACTGTGTGTTGACAGCATCTTCTGGCAGCAAGTTCCACTCTCTGATTGTTCTGGGATATAATGAGTATTTGAAAATGTTGCTAGCTTGTTTTCATCCAAAGTTGAAAGAAATGGCTCCATGGTGGCACTTGTGTCAATCTTGAATAAGAGGACTGACCAAGCCGATTGCAGCATTTCACATAATTCCACTATATTCAGCTGTTTGAGCATGTCATGACACTGTTGTCCTTGTCATGTCCAAAGCTGAATCTCCCACCTCTCTGTTGTACTGATTTAAGAGCATTACTGTCTTTACTTGTGCATGGGTCTGACTGACCAACCCAGTCTCATAAAAAAACGTGTAATAACTACGTTGGTCCCAAGCGGCAAACTCTGGGGAAGAGCCGGGACGCCAATACTGAAGTGCCACACACTGCAGTTCATATATTGGCCCATAGGCGATGACTGCAGAAAGGAGCAATTTCCATAGACCCCCATGTTAAAATGCCCAATTTCACGGCAGAAAAAAACATGTTTCTGCCCCTGGCTCCAAACATTTTATTATCGATATAGTTAGATTCCACCTTCATGATTATGAATCTGTGAGTGAATTGTTTTCTAACACGACCCTTTTATTTATATTAGGTCTTAAAGTTTTTGCATAAATTAGGGCGTGGTCACATTGAGTGACGGCTCTGTCAAGTGACTGCTGCTGTTAGCTTCGTGTCTCTCTGCTAGCTGCTCCGTGATGCTACAGGGACTCTGCCTGCTCAGTTCATCCGGGGAACACAACTTGACCCCGGCCTTGTTTGTTTGTTCTTCATGCTTATATATCGGACTATTGTGACTCGCTCTGCGGTTGAAACAGACGGTGCATGAATGCGGTTCTGCGGTAAGTGAAATTCGAGTACTTATTTATGTGTTAATGATTTTAATCAGCTACGTAATGAATGTTAAGGCTTGGGTTAGCGTGTCGAGTGGTAGCTACGTCGGTGCTAACGATGCTAATCGTAGCCTCCAAGTTAAAATCATAGACTGTATATATAAAGGTTAAAACGAAATAGACAAGTGTTAAGCGTTAAGTGGGATAATACTGTAGAACAAACGGCTTCTGTTTGAGCTTGATAAAATAAGGTCATCCTTGTAACTTAGAGAGATATTTTATTAGGTATAGGAACTGTATGTAGACAAGCTAATGTCGAAGTAGTGTATGTGAAATCAACCTCACAATAAGATGTGTGTATATTACAATTATTAATGTCATATTTCAAGATGATTACGTTAACATCACAGTCATCTGAAGAACGAACCGAAACCTTGTTGTTTTTATTAATTGCATTACCAAATTGGTATCAAATAAACAGTAAGCATTGGTAACACAACTTCCAAAGTTACAGTAAAATAAAAAGGACCCTGACTCGGACAATACACAATCCAACATGTTCAACAGAAGAGAATCAGTTATATTGTTTGTACACATGGTACTTTACATATATATCTGTTTGTTTAAGGTGTCCAGGTGATGCAGACAGGCTGGACCAGAGAGTGAGAGACAGAACTGGACTCCTCACAGCAGTGAACTTCAGCACAGGTACAAAGACTCTTTCTTCATACTGTACAAAGAATCAATAAAGATATTGGTTTATACACTGATATACATTCCATTAAACAATACTAAATACTTGATCACCTACACATCAGTGAAGTTGAGGGGTTTTCCATGCACAAAGTTACATTTAGATGTTAACAAGCAATATGATTTTGTCAGCTTTCTAATTTAATGTAATGAAGGCAAAGATATGTAACACATAGTGAGAACTGCTACTATTTATCTCTCAATATTGTCTGTAAAAAACGTGGTGAAAGTTATTCTTTCAGTGAGACAACAGAGCAAGCTTCTACAGTTGCACTACGTTTTGATAACAGTTAAATATGATTTTGATAATAACATATATTTCAATGTTGATGAACTTCATACTGTTCATTCATAATCTGATTGTCTTTGTAGCTCACTGTTGAAATACAAAAAAACCATTACAATTACAAAATAGTTATATCTACAGCCCCTACAACACACAAACACACCGCTTTCATAAATAACACACTTGTTCTGCAATAATATGTTTTATGTTTCCTGTAATTTTTGTTAGGAAAGGACATGCCTGAAAGACACAACATTTTCTCCTTCTCTGAGGGTCAATAAGAACATCCAAGAGGAACATTAAAAGCTGATGTTGAATGCACCTATTTCCACATCTACACTCCATCAGCTGATTATTTCTATTTGCCTCACTTTATGAGCTTCACATCGCTTGTGCCTTGTACCGCAGAGTTTGCAACGTCACAAATAAATCGAGCCAATCTTCAGTCAGATGTGAATGTGTAATCTAACATTTTCAGTACGAATAATGGACGAAAGGAGTGCAAATACAATTTATTGAAATGTGAACCAAAAGTTAATCAAACATGTTTTAAATAAAAAGCACATATGGACAGAAGGTGTAAAAATGTATAAGTAAACACATTTAGTCAAATAAAGTGACAGACTAGGCCTGTGCAGTTGGTATCAGCTTTGCCCATCATGGGCTCCTCCATCAGGCCTGGTCCTCCTCGCTGAGGAAAGACCCTCAGTCCTCTCCAAACCAACAGACAGGACGTCCATCACACGGAGGTTCCTCCCTGAAGTCTCAGCAGCTCTCTGGACACCACGCTGTCTCAATCCGTCCATCACACGGAGGTTTCTCCCTGAAGTCTCTGCAGCTCTCTGGACACCACGCTGTCTCAATCCGTCCACACTGAATATGAGAGGGGAAAAATGAAAATAATAAATGCTTTAGTTTAGACAATAAGAAATATAAAGTTGACTGTTGAGTTGCTCAGTTTTTTTAGATTGTCAATACTATTACTGTATAACTAATATCTCAAGTTAAGAGGGACATTCAAATAAAGATTGGTCTTTAAATACAATTTGTCTTTTGAATTGTTTGTCTAAAGTCAAGGATCTAGAACTGGTACTTAGTTGTAATGATACAGTCTGGTTATTATGCTGTTTGGAGGAGGCCTCACAGGTAAGAGCACTAACTAGCTACCATCACATGTACCTTAGCTTGACTTAAATGTATTAAAACGTATAGTTAAGTGATATCAAAATATAAATAACTAATGTCATTCAAACATATTAATATTTGCTTGATTCCAGTGTTGAATTTAGCACAATTGCAAACAAACGTTAAGGGATTTTAAGATTCTGAAGTATTATGCTAAAAACTCAATAACTTAGATTATTATTTATAGTTTTGCTGAATAGTTTCATGTCCACTTACCTTAGAAACGTAAAATGCGACGGCAGTGTGCAGATGGGGACCATGTTAGCTTAGCTTGGTAGCTTCAGCTAGCTCTTGAACTTTCAGCTCGGTGGCAGCAGGTCCCGCCTCTTTACCCTTATTTGGAACAGGCTGGAGCAGGCGGGAGTTGAACTCTGACGTCGCTGTCGAGCCGTTAGTGGCCGACTCCGCCTACTAAGGGCTTCTCGGCAACTCTGCAGAATCCTATGGGTGACGTCACGGACCCTACGTCCATTTATATATACAGTCTATGGTTGGTCCACAACGTAGGACGTAGTATTTCTATAAAAACGCCTCTGAAATTGTAAGATCCCTACGTTTTTTTTCACCATTCATTCCAATGGCTCGCGTCTATGTCACGTGATCTTCACATTTCTGCCTGCAGAAAAAAAAAACATGGCCGAACTTTGTTTTATTCTCGGTGTTAGTTAGTTTGGCCATTAAAATGCGTTTTGATGTCATTTGATGCGAGAAATATGAGTTGTTATTTCAGATTATGTGTGCAGTGGATGTACATGATCTTTAGTTTACTAGTTATTACGAAGATTACTTCAGGAAATTGTGTCTATACAACGTTTTCATTGTTACCAAGGTGGTTGCTGGACGCTGCTATCGATATTATTTCTGTTATGTTGTGTAACTGTTTAATGGTGTTATCTTTATTGCTACCCCCTTCCCCGTCAACAATAACACATAATTATCCTTGTGTTTATTTATTTGTTTGATTAATAAACACAAGTTGGAGTCAGGACCGAGGGTGTTTCGCGCCTGCAGCAGCCTGGCAGCAGCACGTCTTTTTCTCAGGTCGGGTCGTGGAAGACCGGAAGCTGTGTGGT
>CALSBZ010040297.1:0-11112 GCA_943591055.1 Gobionotothen gibberifrons | reverse complement strand
TCAATGTATAGTGTTGGTCCACAGCGCAAACGTATTAGTTTAACAAAATCTGCATCTAAAATTGTGGCATAGATACGTTATTTTCCCCTGTGCAATTCCAGTCTCACATCTCACATCACATCGTCATAAACGAATACCGGAAACAGACCGAAAACACTTTATTCCGAGTGTGCTTGCTTTTCTCTTTGGAGGTCATCACATAACGGCATTGTAATACACGGTTCGGCTGCATTAAATATTACATATCTGCCGTAGTTCTCTATTTATAGAGCCCTGATGAGAAGACTTCTAGACAAACATGAGGAACTGCCGCCAACACTGAAAACGTGACGTGGATCATAAATATATCAGCAATTAAACAACATCTTACATTTCTTTTCACACAATACGTCTCCTTGCAGTATCAACACTAATTCGGCTTTTATATTTGATCCAATTGGTAGATAGGCTGTATTTACACCATAAACGTGCACAGCTGATATAAAGGGACACCTAGTGGTTAAAGCATGTTATTGAATTTCATTATTTTTATTATTAGATATTAATAGGATCCCTATAAAGTATATTCATTGCTCGTTATTCTCTACTAATAGTTAATTAAAGACTGTATCCCTTTCAAGATTTCAAGATTTCAAGATTTTCTAATCACACAATCACAATCACACAAATTCTGTGTTTTATATTTAATAATTCTGTGTTCTTTATTTATTGATTGTTCAATACCTGACAAGGCCGGAGATGAAAAACTTGGGTCGCAGGTTCCTCAACAGTGCATTACAAGACATCTATCAATATTTGTGTATACCTCCACCATTAAACTGTCATATTCTGCACATTTCTTATACTATCTACATCAGGGGTCTTCAACGTTTTTCAGGCCAGGGACCCCCAAACTGATGGAGAGCTGGAGCAGGGACCCCCCTACTATATGTATGTCATACAATTGTGTTTTATATTAAACGGGGCCTAGTGCCGTGTATAAACATAGCTACTCTGTTATTGTACATTCAATACTAAGCTATTCAAATAATATACAGGTTAATATATTCATGTTTTTATTTCACAGTTATTTTCAAACAGGAGTTAAATTAATTTCTCGCTTATTGTAAGAATCTTTATTTAGAATTATTATTATTACCTCTTGGGATGCCGTACAGCCAATGCGTGACGTCATTGGTAAGCGTAACGGACCCCGAGCAGATATGGTAGGCTGAGCACATACGGTACTGACACCGGCACCTAGCTTGAGATAGCTACTGTGTGTAGTTGAATGCGTGCATTGCTGACTGAAAGATAACGTCTTCTGCCTCCATTTCTCCGTTCGCTACAATATGTTGGATTCATGTTAATGTGCATTTAAAGACATTTCAATTTGTGGAAAAAAAAAGTTTGGACATTTTTTTTTTGTGTAAGAAATATAAACAATTGTCTAATCAACCAAAGATTTCGCGACCCCCCTGCAGTACCTCCGCGGACCCCCTGGGGGTCGCGGACCCCCTGTTGAAGACCTCTGATCTACATACATCTTATATAAGAGTATAATACATATGTATAATATCAGTTAACATAAGTGCTTCAACATAGTTAACATTGCTGGAGGTATACACAAATATTGATAGATGTCTTGTAATGCACTGTTGAGGAACCTGCGACCCAAGTTTTTCATTCAAAATAGTCATTATATACAGTCTTTAATTAACTATTAGTAGAGAATAACGAGTAATGAATATACTTTATAGGGATCCTATTAATATCTAATAATAAAAATAATGAAATTCAATAACATGCTTTAACCACTAGGTGTCCCTTTACATCAGCTGTGCACGTTTATGGTGTAAATACAGCCTATCTACCAATTGGATCAAATATAAAAGTCAGCCGAATTAGTGTTGATACTGCAAGGAGACGTATTGTGTGAAAATAAATGTAAGATGTTGTTTAATTGCTGATATATTTATGATCCACGTCACGTTTTCAGTGTTGGCGGCAGTTCCTCATGTTTGTCTAGAAGTCTTCTCATCAGGGCTCTATAAATAGAGAACTACGGCAGATGTGTAATATTTAATGCAGCCGAACCGTGTAATACAATGCCGTTATGTGATGACCTCCAAAGAGAAAAGCATCGTCACACTTATGACGATGTGATGTGAGATGTGAGACTGGAATTGCACAGGGTTAAATAACGTATCTATGCCACAATTTTAGATGCGGATTTTGTTAAACTAATACGTTTGCGCTGTGGACCAACACTATACATTGACGGGGAAGGGGGTAGCAATAAAGATAACACCATTAAACAGTTACACAACATAACAGAAATAATATCGATAGCAGCGTCCCTAGCAACCACCTTGGTAACAATGAAAACGTTGTATAGACACAATTTCCTGAAGTAATCTTCGTAATACATAGCAAACTAAAGATCATGTACATCCACTGCACACATAATCTGAAATAACAACTCATATTTCTCGCATCAAATGACATCAAAACGTATTTTAATGGCCAAACTAACTTTAAAATAGGCATTTTACACCGAGAATAAAACGAAGTTCGGCCATGTTTTTTTTTTCTGCAGGGAGAAATGTGAAGATCACGTGACATAGACACCAGCCATTGGAATGAATGGTGAAAAAAAACGTAGGGATCTTACAATTTCAGAGGCGTTTTTGTAGAAATACTACATCCTACGTTGTGGACCAACGAAGTTATTACACGTTTTTTTATGAGATATATTAATGTGCCTTTTACCATGCCCCTATGCCAACTGTGATGAAGGTGTCTTCTTCACAATGAGACATTGTATGTAAACAGACAAATAGAAACTGCTGCTATTGAAAATGTATAACCTTAACTGACTGGTTATGGACTTTATGGCACAGGTGAAAAAGCAAATACAACATTAATTGGCAATGCAACATGAGACACAAGGTTACAGACATAACAACGGGGCTTTGACCCAGCGTTGGGGTTATTTCAGACATGCTTGAAAGCTCACTGAGTTCGGTTGAGTCTGGAAACAAAATGTACTAATGCACTTCATCCTTCTCCCCCCTACAGGGACGAGTGGTTATGTACAAAAGAAACACTGGTTGAGAAAGAAACACAGCTCACTTGGTATTGCACTTAGTTAAAGAGGCCCTATTATGCTTTTGGAGTTATCCTTTTCCTGTACTGTGTTATATAGGTTTGTGTGCATGTCAATTGTCTGCAAAGGCCCCCACACACTCTCCCCTCCCCCCACCTCTATTGGACTCCTTTGTTTACTTCCGAGAAAAAGAGACATCACTATGCAACACTCGCGCTACTATTGGCTTGAAAAGAGGTGCTGCAGTATGAGACAAATAAGTACCTTTTTGAACATTAAAGCATGGAGACATGTCACAGTAGAGGCCCAAAAATACAATTGTGAAACCAGAACATTTGCATAATATGTACTCTTAAAAGTGATGGATCTTTACGCCTTCAAACTCAACAAAAAGTTTCAAATATGAGCAAAGATCTTTAAGTCTATACACTGGTATCACACTAAAATGCTACCAAACATTATGTTGCATGTACTATCAACGCACACTTATTATGTACTCATGATGACAGATATTGGTTTTCTTGGTTTTAAATCTAGCTAATGTAAATCAATTAAAGCTCTCATTGACTTTTTCAGTCTTGATTTACTGTAAAATTCATGCAATCCAATGTATCTTTGTGCAGTGTGAACAGTCTGCCTTTTGCACGTGCACCAACCATGAGAGATGCAGTGTCTATTTCTGTCAACATTAACCATGATCCATTTATAACTGGACTACACGGGCTGAGCTAAACAGTGTTACATATTGTATGGGGTAGAAATGACCGGCTGAAAGGTCACTTTGCATCCAATTTAGACCACAATTTATTTGCATTGATCGAAGAGACTTTCTTTCTCTAAAAACTCAAAAGGCAGCTAAAGTCCCCTCTTGGCATCAACACTGTATTCACTGATTTCACAATCACATACCGGCATGTCTCACATTGGAAGAAAACTTTTTTTGTACGAAAGTTTTTCCTTGTACGATGTGAGGGTCTAAGGATAGAGGGTGTCGTTTTTCTCATACTGATATTCTGAACAATCTGTGCTGTTGTATTTGCTGCAAAGTGTCCCTAATGTAGGCTATTTTTATTATTTGTACAGCACTTTGGCTCGACCAAAAATCGTTTATAAATGTGCTATATAAATAAAACTTGATTTGATTTGATTTGAAAATAGACTTCAAGCTTAAAAGACGTTTGTTTTCACTGTTGCCAGGCAATATACAATCATTTTATTTAGTTATAAATAAAAAAGTCAGATGACAGAAAGCAGAAAGAATGCAGCTAAAGCAGGTCGTGCGTAGAGACGGTGTAATTGGAGGTGAAATTGACAGGTGGAGAAATGCTGCTCCATTTTTGTTTTGTTTTTTCGATTTCTCCCTCGATTGGAGCATTGTGCTGAGGCTTTGTTTATTCTTAAATGCCTCATGGGCCTGTGCTGCCTAAGCTCTATGACCATAACTGGCAGAGAAATACATCATCAGGTTGTGCTATAAATAGACCCTCCGCTTCATGGCACACACAAACACACACACAAACAAACACACACACACAGCCCCACTGAAATACTTGTTTACAAGTATTGCATCTAAAACAACTGGAAGAATTAAGATCGAGGTTTCCACATAAATTGCTTCAGCAAAACAGACTGATTACAGCTACACCTGCATCATGTGCAGAGTTTTCCTTTTTCCTTTTGTATTGCCAGCAGATACACAAAGCCAACAGCCTTTCCAATGCTGTGTCTCAACTCGGATACTCTCGTAAACTGCCATGTTTTGCACTGTGAACACTTCCATTACATTACATTATGTCGTCTTATTAAGTGTTGATGATGTAAAGCACTTTGAATTGCCTCTGTCTGAAAATGTGCGATATAAATAAACGTACCTTTATACCTTACTGAAGAACACAAATTGACACACAGTCAAGTGTCAAGTATATTTGTATTTGCGTAGACAAAGCAGCTCAGAGGTATTGTCTGATGGTAATGGGAGCCCCCTGGTTCTTCACACACACAAACGAACACACACCATCTGGGTCATGTGTCTCTCTTGCCTCCACACCCTGCCCTTTTCCAGCGGTGGAAGCAGGACTGCTGTGTCTGAGTCACCTCGGCCCCCCCCCCCCCCCACTGGGCCCCGCATGGTCGCACCTGACAGGCCACATCACACACACAGGCACTCACCCACCCATCCATCTACACACACATTTTTTAGACCATACCTTTGCAACAAAAAAAAAGCGTGTGTGTGACCCAACGAGAGTATATGCAGGGATGACTTTGTCAGGTGAACTCAGGTGACTTTGAAAGATTGACACAGACGTAAATGCTCCCTGACTGCATCAACTAAGGTTCGAAATTCAAGGGGAAGTCTAAATATTCCAAACATATGGAAATTATTGTTGTTTTTGCTTTATTTTAGTCAATGACTCTCTGACCCCTGATTGGAGTGAAGTGTATAGCTTTCTGTATGAAAAACGAATCCATGTCCGTCTGAGTTCTCTATGTTCACTTAATATTCACTGTCGAGAACCATGCATCCATCTCCGACAGATTGCTGTCAGTTCTAATGAAAATATAAACCCAGTTCAACCCTTTCTCGACAGATAGATTTATCCGAGTCTATTAAAATGCCAAGATTGGTTCTGTGTTCATCTGTTTACGCCTTCTTACCAATTGTTATGCCGACCACACAGACTTTGGGCAAAAACAGTGCTTTACACCAACTGTGGATTAGGGAAGTGAGTTGTTTTGGTGAGAAATGTGTAGAAACACAAATCTGTAGAAATATAAGCAATGTCTCATTCTGAAGTGGGAATCACTACAACAACGTAGCATGACTTAAGTGGCTGCCATGGGCGCCTTAAGATCTTTTGACAGGGCTAATTATTATCCCAAAGGTCAGAATCCCACTGAGAAAGGAAATTATCTTGGGTCATTTCAAAGGACACTCATGCGTGAAGATGCCCAAATAGCAGAGGTGATTGACAGTCACCCATGAATAGTAGATGCCATACACACAGAGACATTCATAGATACTAGAGCGGAACAATAGAAAATCTTTCGTTATCGACATTGGAGGTTGTCCTATCCCCAAGATTGCTTCAACAGCGTTAAATTATAGCCTATTCCATATGCCATGCATTACCACTCTGCATTTATATAATTGGCCAATCAGATGAAGCCCTAGTGATCTAAATTGGCCTATGTAGAAGCTAGCTAGTTGCTGAGGAGACAAAGGGAAATATATATGTGAAATGAGCAAGCAGAGGAAGAATTTGTATGTTAAAATAATAGCACGTCTGTTTTACAAACATGGGTTTGATGCATGTCATACCGAACACATGTGGCAACCACCAGAAGTGAAATGAGTTCCTGTAGCATCTGAGATGTGCTGCGTCGTAGTGCCATGGTTGTGATCTGAACAAAAGAAGGGGTATAGATGGACAATAGTGGACTTAAAAAACGCATGTATAAGGTATTGCATGTTTTCGTTATATCGTACATATGTATAATGTACAGGAAATATACATCTACTCCATCACACTCCTGCAATGGACACATACTATAACAGTATTCTATAACTCAAGCGAAGCCCAGTGGTATTTGTTGGCAAGACCAGTTGCAACCCACATATCCCCTTTCACCCTTTCGGCTCTTTTCACACATCATGGAGAAGAGAGAAAATGTGTTCAAGGACACACGTTCACACCACGATCACGGGTGAATACACCTTTCTGCTGAGAGCCGTTCGACAGTTGTTGGTGGTAATGTAGCGTAAGAAGTAGCACTGCAAGGAAAAAACTCTTGGCATGGC
The DNA here is from genome assembly GCA_943591055.1 of Gobionotothen gibberifrons. Classification (NCBI taxonomy): domain Eukaryota; kingdom Metazoa; phylum Chordata; class Actinopteri; order Perciformes; family Nototheniidae; genus Gobionotothen; species Gobionotothen gibberifrons. The sequence goes on along the minus strand of CALSBZ010040297.1, from coordinate 4,222 downwards.
AGTGCGGTATGCTAACGAAACTGTTTCCTCTCCATCCTATTTCCCAGACAACGTGAGAAAGTTATTTTGAATACAGACTTCAAACAAAGTCGGAAGGATGTGCAATTTCGAAGCTACAGATCTGTCTCATGTCATGTTGGAGAAACTGGGACGAGGACATTTGGCAAAGAGGAACGTCATTAGTTGATTAGCTTTTCGGGAACTTTTCTTCAGGTACATTCCCCTGGAACTGGAAGATGCACCCTTAGTTTTAATGAGGAGTTCAGGTTATCACTAGCAAATGTCTTTCTCTGCTAAAATTCTCTCCATCATTGACAGGGGCGGTTCTAGGGGGGGCCAGGGGGGAACAGTACCCCCCTAACACTGACTTTGGACCCCCCTGTGGCCCCCCTGAAAATAAAAAAAAATAAAAAAGTTTATGATTAAACGATTTCTTGGCTGACGGAATAGGCAGAACTAACGATATTTGCCATTCTAGTCGGACCCATTAGAGCAGGGGTCTTCAACACGTCGATTGCGAGCTACCGGTATCTCGCAAGCCCTCAATTGCCCACACTTTACAAATATGTTTATTTAATTTTTTTAACGCAAGCCGTCATCGCCACGGAGGAGCACACGGCCTCTGTGAGCGAGCGAGACAGAGAGAGAGAGAGAGAGAGCCTGGCCCCCCCAGTCAAATTGGTCTAGAACCGCCACTGATTATTGAGCCAAACTATTTTAAAGGAAAGTTGTTTCAGCTTCCATGCATGAGAGTAAAGTTGTAAGCCTTCTCTAGAAACATGACTTAGTTGAATAAAGTCAAGTATTAAAGCAGCTAAATCCATTTCACACCAACTGTTTCGTTACACCAAGTCATCCCGACTTCCCACTGTGAGCCATACATCTGCTGGGATTTGGCAACATCTAAAATACTGTCCATGTGTTTCTTGACTTGTAGCTACTAGTAAAAAGTGACAGTAAACTAACAGGGAGCCAGCAGGAGCGTTAGCTAAGCACCGTCTGTCCCTCCTCCCCACAGAGAGAGTGGGCTTTGAGTGAAACACAAGTGGGAGAGCAGATAAAGAAAGTAACACAGAGAAAAGGACAAAACAACAACAACCACAGGGCTCGTATGAGTCAGAGAGAACGATCCGTCGTTGCATTTAGTTTGTATTTGCTCTTGACACAAAGGACTATAATAACTACAAAACATAACAAGCTACAAGACCAACCTCTTTCTTTGATGTGCCATTATTTCTGCAATGAATTTCAAGAAGCTGCCGTTGGTGGATCTTCAAAACAGGGGGCCTTAATCTTCTGATTAGTGGACTCCTGGTGATGAGCTGACACATGCAAACTACCGTAATAAACATATAAATACACAATTCCTTTTTATCTAAACGACCGAATACCAATGACTCCCAAAACATTTATGATTGTTTCATTTATTGTTGTAAAACGGTCATTGAATGGCAGTTTTAAACACAGGAATGAAATGACAGCTAAACATGAACTTTCTATTTAAAGTTGTTATATGCTACTAAGTGGTTATGTTTAGGCAACACATCCATTTGGTAGGGATTGATCATTTGAGTGAAAATTAGTATGTGAGGTAGTTTGGGATACTGGGGGTTCGAGTCATACTTGCCAACCTTGAGACCTCAGAAATCGGGAGCATTTCAAAACCACCGTGGGGGGGGTGCAAGTGGATCGCCGGAGCTGTATTAGATTAACATTTACATGCTTATTGTAGTTGTAAGTGCACTGCCTTGCGGCCTGAAGCACCATCCTTGATGGAGCATGTGTGGGCTGAAACTGTATTTGACAGGAAAGGAGTGAGCAGAGGGTAGAATTGTCGATTCTAGTTCTGTTTTCTATGACTATCTTCCTCACCCTCTCAGACTTTCAGTTGCGCGCGCTACTAAAGAGACGTGTTACCATGGAAACCAAACAATGGTGTAGCTGTATTAAAGTCCGAGTGGAAACAGTCCTGAGTAAATCAGATTTTGTCAGAAATCGGGAGAAATGCGGGAGAAATATGACCCCGGGAGGAAACCGGGAGAGGGCCATGAAATCGGGAGTCTCCCGCAAAAATCGGGAGGGTTGGCAAGTATGGTTAGAGTTACTGCATTTTTTCTTCGATGTGAAACGCCACTTGGTTTTGTACTTACTTAGTACAGTAACGTCGTTATGTCTGGAAATCAAACTAATTCAACGTGTTGTTGACGATTAGTTTCACGAATCGAACTAGCCCAGTGTGTTCCCTCATTGGAGTCATCTTTTTGGCGAAAACATACGTATACTGTAGGTTTTGACAGTCACAGTTGGCCCCTTTTATCCATCCCTTCTTTCAAGTGTGTTCACATTTTCTGTAAAATGCAAGCTGACACCTAATCACCTAATCAGACATGACTATGTGAAGTAGGGGTGTAAAGATCTGTTGATCTGGGTCGATTCAATGATTAAGGATCCAATAGCATATATGCAAAGTGAAGACATCGATAGTTATTGTTGTTAGCAAACATTGCTAAGTTACTGTAGGTTGATAGATAGTGTTTGTGACGGAAAGTAGCAGTACCATTATAGCTGTGTGCAGCCATGTAGTTCGGGTGCACTGTTTATTTGTTGGTTAATACATCCTGCAACTCCTCAAGACCTGAGCTCAGCTCCTGTGTCTTGCTGAGCTCCTGTGTCTTGCAGACCTCCTGCTGGTTAGAATGCAGGGGCGTTAGCATCAACATAAGGCCAGGCTCACTGAAGGTGGTTTGACATTTCATGTGAACTATAGCTATTCTCGTACAACAAATGAAAAGGCAGTTCATTAAAAGGAGTTCTATTTTTATTTAGAATCAAAAGAACCAATTGGTTTTCAGATGTCTGGACATTTCTGTGGGCTTTTTGTGAGTTTATTAAAATGTTTTAATATCGATTACAGCTTCCTGAATGAACTTAAAGGTCCCATGTCATGCTTTTCCCGTTATTACCCGTCCCCTTGTGTTATGAAGGTTTTTCTGCATGTAAACGGTCTGCAGAGTCACAAACCCTCAAAGTACACCCTGTAGCGAGTAAAACTCTAACACAGAAAATACCTCCCCAAAACGCCTCGTTGGACATTTCTCTTTTTCCATTGTTTTCTTCCTGGGTATGGTGACGTGCCATGGGATGGGTATCGTTTGAAATGTATCCGATTCCGATTCCGGTTCCGGTTCCGGTTCTGCTTATCGATTCCGGTTCTTATCGATTCCCCGTTTCGATTCCAAAATTGTAAAAGAAAGAGGTCAAACGTTTCGATAACAAAAATATCTTTATTCTTTAAGCTTTTAAGCATTACACTGTGCCTTGTCTTTTTCTTTTTTAGTGTAGTGGAGCCTCACTTTAGAGCGTTTACCGCGACCCATCTTTGGTGTTATGAAGTGACTGAGCTCGTGAACTGTCTACGGGAGGGCGGGGGGAGCCTCGCTGCGGGGCAACTGTGGACCTCTGTCGCATGTCAGCGCAACTTACATGATGCCGTTATTAAGGGCGGTGCCGGCCGTCAGCGTACCGAGCCGGCCGTTCTGTGATTCTCCAGGTCCGCCCTGTATTCCACCGGGTCACCGCGGTACCTACGCTGCTGCAGCCCCCTCAGCACAGGGGACATGGGACCTTTAAACAAAATCATATCTTAACGAACTTACAAATACAGTATATATCCAAATGTTCAAAATAATATCTCAGTGTAGTCATATACACCCCTAATTGTACTTCCAGCTGCTTGAAACAAAGTATATTTATTGGGTATCTTTCAGATGAATCACGTAAATCCTTACAGTCAGACACTAAAATCAATAGCCCCATTTAGAAATCTCTTTATTCAAAGAAGTACATGCATTGGAGCAGACAGGGAGGCTGGGACGGTATACTCAAACACACACTAGGTTATTAAATATGCAGTGTGTGTACAGCAGGAGGGGAGGAAGCAAAGATGGCATGGCACTGAGGAGTGAGAGAGAGGAGGGTGGGGGGGATGACACGAAGCGATAAGATGAAACTGAGACAGTCTGTCACTGTTGAAAGAAAACATCATTTCTAAGCCGGCTACACTGCAGTGTGTTCTTCGCGTTATGTCACCCTTCAAATGCCAATCAAATGATCAGTTGATGGTGTTAAATCATGAAGTGTGTCCCCGACAGTACAGCAGTCACTTCACTGTCAGAGAGGGAAGGAGCAGCTCTGAAGGTGTTGTGACGGAGGATGGTGAAGC
>CALSBZ010040294.1:8660-23459 GCA_943591055.1 Gobionotothen gibberifrons | reverse complement strand
GTGTGTGTGTGTGTGTGTGTGTGTGTGTGTGTGTGTGTGTGTGTGTGCTTTGAATGGAAGTTTCCTTTTGTGTGATATGCTGTTACTTACATGATGCCGAATTTAACAAACACATTTAAATAATTGGTTTCAACGGCATAATAATAATAATAATAATAAGGACGATCGTCCGTTCTGTGATTCTCCAGAACACACATGTTATGATATTAGGGTCATGCAGAGTGAGATGAGATCGCTGTCCCTTTAAGAGAGAGAGAGAGGGGTGTGGCTTGTGTATGTGTGTTTGTGGATGGTAGAGCGACAGTGAGGGAACGTGTGTTAAAGAGAGCGGGGGCTGCGTTGCGTGCATGGCTTCCTTCTGCAGGTAACGCGGAGACGCGCTCTGGCGGCGTTCTCGTTCAGGGTCCGAAAATACAATTTAAATATTTTGCACACTTATTCCACTTATTCCTAGTGTGCCACTGGTTATGGTGCCGCATGCCAATGCTGGCACGCAGCACCATAACCAGTGGCACACTGCCGACCCCTGCTGTAGATTAATCATGGCTTGTATCAGACAACAGAACAAAAATAAATGTGTTTGTGTTGTTTAGGTCAAAGGGACACCTAGTGGATAAAAATGGTAATTACAGTGCTTTGAGTTATGTATAGGCTAGTTGCACGGGATGACGTATTTCCATTTCCGGTTCATTGAGTGTGCGCTTGTAAACTTCCGGTCTACGGTAGAGCGGTAGAGGGAAGAGCGATAGATAGCGTATAGATAGCAATAAATAACGAGAGAGATAGCGTATAGATATTATATAGGCACTATTTTACACTCGATGTCTCCAAGACCTACTGAAGGTTAACATCAGTGATGTACATCGGCTGGTACAAGCGGCAGGCTCAGCCCCGAGGAGCAAAAGAGAAAAGGGGTTCAAGATGTACATATCCAGTTACATCGACAATTATGAAGGTAAGTGACAAACAAAGCTGTAGTTACTGGCTAACTTTGACAACTTGACAGTCTTGATACAGTGTAAAGTGTTTTAATGATGTACTATTACGTTTTTTTGGATAACATGAATGATATTCAATTCCCCACAGTTTCAAACAAAGATCTACCTTCAGGGAGAGTGAGCATCAGGGCTAGCTGTTACAGGTCCATGAGAAAGCATGAAAAGCCTCACGATCTCAGAGTAGGGAGGAAAATAAAAAGTGTTCATCGGTTCAAAGCCTCAATCAGGTTCAGGTTCATGTTCTGGGGTTTTGATGTGGCTAGATTAGGTAACCTGTGATTTAGGATTCAAATAAGCCCAGCTAGCTGACGTGTTGCAACAGATTACATAGTGACAATACATTTCCTCACATCAACTGGTAGCTAGCTATGTGTGTGTAGCATGAAGGGGCTACATATTTATTTTCGTTTTGTAACCCTCGTGTAAAATGATAAATACATTAGCTCAACCCAAATTTAGCTTTCATCAAAGATTCTTAATGAGAGGTTGAAAACCGTCTCTGCTTTCATGGAAACCCCAGAAACTGGTTGTGACGGCTGCTGTTCTTTACTGAATGGTTAGTATAATCCATGTATTGTATTGAAGCAGTGTCCTAAATGTAAAATGACTGACATTTAGTTTTAATGTGTAGATTGTCTTTGAGAACTGCTCACCTGTGGAGATTGCAGTGGCAAAGTGTTCCTGTGTAGCTGGAACAGCACTCAGCAACCACAATGTTGCACTGCTGTTCCAGACCGCACACTACTCCACACTCAACCTGGCTGCTGTACCCCCTGTCCTTAGCTGCACTGAAACAGAGCAGCGATGGCACAAGCCAAGAACCATGGTAAGTACAGTATGTGTTCACAACCAATCCACGGTTTAATGAGTATTTCCTTTGTGCCAAGAGCTGATTTAGTATGTTGCATCAACGACCTTTTCAATTAATTTGACAATTCTTTTGTGTAATTAATAGGGTGTGAAACCAGGCAGAGTGAGTGACATGGTGTTCACTTCCACTAAGCCAAAGCAGTTTACAGTTGCTGACGGTGTAAGGTAATATATATTGTCCTAAGTAATTGTATGTAGCCTGCTACAACTTTGTGATTGTTGTCTGAGTGTAAAATTCTTCTTAAAGTCCTAATTATCATATAAACATGTTCAAAGGAGTACACGTTACAAGGCCGTGCGGGGGGAGCTGCCAGACCCAGATGTCCTCAAAGTCAGCGAGGCATACAAGGACTTCTCAGCAGACATCGCACCACGAAATATATAGCTGAACTCCTCCTGTGCTACACCCCAGCCAGAGCTTTAAAGGTGACATGTCATGCTTTTCCGGTTATTACCCGTCCCCTTGTGTGTTATGAAGGTTTTTCTGCATGTAAACAGTGTGCAGAGTCAAAACCCTTAAAGTACACCCTGTAGCGAGTAAAACTGTTAACACAGAAAATACCTCCCCAAAACGCCTCGTTGGTGAAACGTCATCATGACGTCATCGTCATTTGATTCTTCCGGGTATTCATCTATGATTCTTCCGGGTACGTGCTTACGAAAGCACGTACCCGGAACTAAATGGGCCAATCCGCGTAGCCGTTACGTTAAGCCCCCGCTGATTGGTCCAAATTGACCAATCCACACACACACTCAGTGCAGGCAGCTCTGCTGATTTCTCCTCCCTGGCTGCAGGCTGATAACAGACAGTTGGCATTGCGGCGAAATTCTCTCTGCAGACCCATTCTCACAGCGTTTATCAACCTATTAACCTTTTTCTTACTCAATATCAAGCCACACGTATTGTTTGTGCGTGCTCAGGATGAGTTTGGCTGTGTTTGGCGGGGGGGGGGGGAGCTGCAGCGAGCCGTTTAGTGGAGAAAGTGAATACTGCTGAATACACATACTTTACAGAGATGCTGTATGCAAAACCAATGTGAGTTTGGAAAATTGCACAGTATTTTTCTATTTTAGTATACCTCAACAATGGAATTATGATCAGTGGAAATGGCCATGACACCTCTCCTTTAAGGTCTGCTGACCAGCTGTTGCTGATAGTGCCCAAGACCAGGCTCAAAACCAGAGGGCACCGAGCCTTCGCAGCAGCTGGCCCTAGGCTCTGGAACACTCTGCCCCTCCATGTGAGGACGGCCCAGACCCTAGGTTTTTTTTAATCTACTCTTAAAACACACTTCTTCTCCCTGGCCTTTTAGTCAGAGCGGAGTGCGACTCCTGACTTTTCCCTGTGTTTTTTATATATCTGTTTTTGTATGTAAACTAGCATTACTTAAATATGAAGAGACTAATTGAAATGTTTAAATATGTATTTTTCCCCCCGATATAACACCAACCTATGTTTTGTAAAAGTTTATTAAATTAATCTGTAAAATGTTATCATATTGTGGATTTATTACATTATGTATTTTCCTTTGTTATTTATGTGTGCGTTTGTTTTGAGGATATAATTCATTAGTACCTAAACATAGTATGGTATAACTGCTTTTTGTAATGACCACAATGAAATACACAATTGGTTTGGGAGCAATGTTTTAATCGTTGTTGCCCAGGCTTGCCGAAATGAATGGAAATGCATCTCCCGATTATAACGGGACGAATTTGTACAAAGGGGCACACAGCAATGTAGTGCTGACTTTCTTACAAAAATAAAATAAGAGAGAGCAGCGTGCCCAGTGAAAGAAATGGAGAGAGCAGAAGAGTAATGCCATGGAAAAGGTACTTGAGGGAATTAACACCCCCCCAGTCAGCCCTGATCCTCCAGTCGACCCTTAACCTGGGACCTTAAGGTTAGGATATTTATAAGTTGAGGTTATTGAGGAATGCAAGTTTTACTGTAAAAAGGTCCATGCAGGTGAAATGGTCAAGTGACAATACACGTATGTTTATGTATTATGTTTCTTTTAGGCAACGAGATCTTGGAAGAAGGAATAGGAAGGCTATCAAAGCAAAAATAAACAGAGAATTTCAGGAACTACAGGAAGTTGAAAAAAGCCCAACAGAAGGCAGTGTGGTGTCTCGTCAATTGTGTTAGTTGTGTTTGTTTTATGTCATTTCATGTTTAGTCAGGTATTTATGTCATTCCAAGTCTAGTCAGGTTTCTATGTAGAGTCAGGTTTTCATGTTACTTCACGTCTTGTCTGTCTATTTTATGTCTGTCATCTCTAGTCAAGTCCCCATGTTTAATGTCATGTCTCGTTTTCCCATTTCCTGTTTTATTTTGTACTTACCTCTTGTCTTTCTTTTCAGACCTTGTTACTTCCTCCCTTTGGGTGTTTTCCCGCCATCGTCAGCATCTGCCCCGCCCCTGATTGTTTCCACCTGTTCCCAATTCCCTCATGTTTAAATAGTCCTTGTCTCCCTTTGTCTTGTGCCAGTTTGTCTTGTTTCAGTGTGCTTCATATGTCCAGAGACCCAGCGTGATACCAGAGAGGGGAGTACCAGAGAGGAGAGTTTTGTTTGTTTGATATCAAGAGTTTAGTTTTGTCCTCGCAAGAGTGATTTTTTGTTAATACTTTGTTTTATTTTTCGTCGTTGCATTTGAGTCAAGTATTTTTGTACCCCGTTCTAACAGGCAGACAAATACAAGAAACGCCTCCAAAGACTGAAAAATGACCATCCATCTCTAAGATCCAAAGTCAACAAGTTAATTCAGAATATTTCGGGCGCATCACTAAGGAGAACCTTGTTGTTCCATACAGCAGTAGCTGAGGAAGTGCGTATCAAGTACGCACATTCAAGAAGAGAGAGTGACAGACCAGTCATTGCAGGAATTGTCACCAACAAAATCTTAAAGAAATACAGACTGCAGAGATTGGCGCAGCAAGTTTTTGTTTTTTCAAGAAGGAGGTGGACAAAATTGGCAAATTAAAATGTCTGTTTGTACCAACGGAAAAAACACAAGGGGAAAGCTGCCATGCTGAGATCAACAGTGAGGTTGTTCTTTTCACGTGACGATGTCAGCAGGATCACAACTGGAAGAAAACAAACAGTGACAAAAGAAAATGCAAAAAAGATTGCTTACGGATTCAATGAAGAACCTCCATTTGAAGTTCCTGGCTGAGCACTCCAACCACCGTCTGTCATACTCTCTGTTCTGCACACTTCGCCCCTACTGGATTGCGCATTAGCGGATCGTGAAACTTGCATGTGTAAACAACATGAAAATCTAGGCTTCATTGCCAAAAAGCTTCATCAGATGCACATAATTGATACATATAATCTGGAGAGCCTTACAGAACTCATCACATGTGACACTACAGACAAGCATTGCATGTATGGGGAGTGTGAAAAATGCAGCAAAAAAGAATACGAACTCACAAGCCACTACCGAGCAACTGATCGCGGGCCACTGTGGACAAGGACCATACAGATAATCCTGGAGTATCCTCTAAAACAACTCTAAAAAAAGAATTTGAATGCTCCCAAGAAGTGCTGGTTGAAAAATGTTATTCTTCTTCAGAATTTCAGGCGCCATCTCTTCAATCTCAGGCAGCAATATGCTTTCTTACGGGCCCTGAAGCTGAACCTCCCTGTAAATGATTGTGTAGTCCATGTTGACTTCTCTGAGAACTACGGCTGCAAATACAGCGCTGAAGTGCAAGCTGTCCATTTTGGTGCATCACACCAACAGGCCACTTTGCACACTGGGGTTTACTTTGTGGGGAGGGGGGGTCTGCCCCTACCTCCTTCTGCACTATATCGGAATCCAGAGGGAAGGGGCCGCCTGCCATCTGGCAACACCTGGAGCCCATCCTGGTGGAAATTCGAGAGAATTGGCCGGATGTGTCAACCATCCATTTAGCGACGGTCCCTGCACACAGTACAAGTAGCGTGGCAATTTTACCTCTTTTGCACCGAGATCTACAAGAAAGGGTTCACAAGAGGAACATGGAACTACTTTGAAGCCAGTCATGGGAAAGGTGCCCCAGATGGTGTGGGTGGAACATTAAAGAGAAGGGCAGACAAGCTTGTCAGTCAAGGATTTGATATCCCAACGGCATTGTCCCTATACCAAGCTCTGAGTGAGGGGAAATCTAAGGTAAAGTTGTTTTACATTCCAGAGCAGTGTTAATTTCGTCAACGAAAACTACCTTTTTTACATGACTAAAACGAGACGATGACGAGCTAAAAATAGATTATTGATAACGAAACTATGACGAAATGTATATTTAGTTTTCGTTGACGAGACGGGACTAAGGTGTAAATGGTGGACTATCGGACATTCAAAATGCAGCATATTTTCCCCCAAGTGTGCATCTTGTCTGTCAAAATGCATCTTACGTTTCTAACTTGCAATATCATTATTTCCGCTCTCTTCAATCCAGAAGAGCGATCTCTCTGTGTGCGGGGGGTCGGGGCCGAACAGACATGCTGCAGCGGACACAGAGATCTGCCGGGGACGGAGCGTTGAGAAGTATAGAGATACTCTACAAGGCTCGATGTGATAAAAGCTTGTTTGCCATTAGGCGTAAGCGCGTTGACACGAGTAGAGTAGTCTGTCCAAACAGCTGGCCAAAAGGCGTCATATTAAATCGGAGAAATGCACAATTTTCGACTTCCTTAACTCGTAGCTCTGTTCTGCCAATTACGAGTAACGTTATCACATCAGGTGCGCAGAGGTGGGAGAAGTACTCAGATCTTGTAGTTAAGTAAAAAAATACCATAGTGTAGGATATTCTGTTACAGTAAAAGTCCTGCATTCAAAATGTTCCTCAAGTAAAAGTATAAAAGTAGCCACAGTAAAAGTAGTTATTGTGCAGATTGGTCCATTCCAGAATAAGATATATTTTATTATTATTGATCATTAAAGTGTTATCAAAGCTGGTAAAGGTGCAGCTAGTTTAAATGACTTTGAATACTGCAGGGTAGCTTGTGAATTTACTCCAGGTGGAACTAAAGTCTGATTTAACACTTGATTATATTTCACATCATTAATCCAGTTCTGTAAAGTAACTAAAGGGATTAAATACATTTAGTGGAGTAAAAGTACATAATTTACCTCTGAACTGCAGTGGAGTAGAAGTACTATACTACTACTATACTAAATCTGGCTTTTAATGTGTGATTGTTTTTGTATTATTTGACTTTAACTTTAACTGTATGTGTTGTTCCTTTCTTTTCTTTTCTCTTTACTATGTCTGTGAAGCGTCTTTGAGCACCTGTAAAAGCGCTAACAAAATAAATCTATTATTATTATTATTACTAAGTACCTCAACATTTTACTCAAGTACAGTACATATAATAACATAATTACACATATTTTATTTATTTATTTCACATGTTAATTCGGTTAACAATTTGTTTAGTTTTTCCCTTTAAAAAATAGCAAGAAGTACCTACAAGAATACCGTTAAGGTACCGGATCGATAAGCAGTATCGATAAGAGTAGTAGTACCGTTAAAAACCTTAGCGATACCCATCCCTATATATTACACAAGTAAAGTGTTAAGAGAATGAAATGTTGCTTTATGAATTTCAACACATTGATTCCAATTTCAGATACCTGTATTTGCCTAACTGAATTAGTTTAAAGAGAGAAAACATTTTGACTAAAAGTTGACTAAAATGTAATTTTTCATCGACTAAAAGTTGACTAAAACGTTTTGAATTTTCGTCGACTAAAACTAGACTAAAACTACGAAGGATAGGAATGACTCAAATGTGACTAAAACTAATAACCATTTTCGTCTAAAGACTAAGACTAAATCAAAAACAGATGCCAAAATTAACACTGTTCCAGAATAAGCTGTGGAGGATGCAGTAAAACAAATGCCATCTGACATCCCAGCCATACCAACCACAATGAGGATCCATCAGGTTGTCACTCTTTCTCCTGGTAAGATTCGCTACCGCGACGTCAGTTGCATGTGTTCCTCAAATGGGAATCTTGAATGTGATTGCCAAAAAACCAAGTCATTCACATTCAATGCCACAGATGACCCAACTGAATACCCCAACCACATAACACCAGAAGTGGTGCAGTGGCACAGGCCAGAGGTTGTGGGGAAATGGTGTGCCCTGGTGTACGACCACATCATCTACACAGGGATCATCCAAGAGGTTAATGAGACCCACTGCCAGGTAAAATGTATGCACAAAGTGGGGTTTTTTCTGGCCATCCAAGGAAGAACTTCATTGGTATCCCCCTTATTCCTCCACCAGAGAACGTCACATCACGCCACATGGCCATTGCAAGGGAGGTATGGGATACTCTGGCCAGCCACGAAAAATGAAAATGTGTACTGCAGCAGGGGAGGACCCATCAAATTCTTGATTAGTTCATGTTTAGTTTAAAAGATTGGTCAGTTCCTGACTCTTTTTTTTTTTTGACAAGTGGACAAAAAAATTTTTTATTCCAATCTCTGTGATAAGAGAATGTATTTTACTTATTGTAGGTCGTTCTGGATAAAAGCATCAGCTAAATGAAATAATATAATAATATCTTAAGAAGCAACAATGTTATCAGCCAATGTTAATTATCTGTTTACACTAGAAAATGTAACATTAATCAGTAAAACTGCATCAATTAAACGTCTAAAGAATTTAAATGGCACATTTTAGCCCTGAACATTAATAAATGAATTAAATTAATCAATGTTACATAGTAAATCTGTTCCCAGGCAACATGATGAGTGAGAACAATCTAATCTGTTTCAAACTTGGCAAACAGCCCGTTTATACATTTGCCACTGAATATTTTAACAAGTTTGTTGTTGTGTTGACATGTTTGATGTTTATCATTGATACTCATCCTGTTCATCTTTTATCAAAACATATCTACAAAATATGATCAAACAACGTTTCTGTGATCCTGAGTATTTATTTGTCACATTTATGTCATGATCTATAAATCAAAAGTAATGGAGCCATTCAACCCTGTTACTCTAATTTCAACCCTGTTACTATATGATTTTCTCAACCCGGTCTCACAGTATGCGTACAAATGACGTTTTTGCGTGCATATGATACGCTGATATTGCACCTCAAACATTAAAACAAAGAGCTCTGTCGCCGTTCCAATGACAGTTTTAATGTTTGCGGTGCAATAAACGACACAGCAGCTTATTGGGTTATGGTTAGGGTTAAATAAATGGCAAAGATATGTAGAAAATAAACGCATTTAAGATACGTTCACAACAAACGTAACGTGGGAGAAAATTGTAGAAAAAAAACGTATTTGACATACGTTCATAACAAATGTAACGTGGGTGTATTATATGCACGCAAAAACGGACTTCTGCGTATCTATTGCACGACTTTGCAAAGTTGTGTCATTTGTACGCAGACTGAAGAGAGTGGGCTGGATTTTCTATTAAAATAACCTTAAATTATTTTCTCAGCTCCCAAGGGTTACAACTATTGTCCTTTTAATAGTTTGAGTAATAGTATGTATAATCAGGGCTGCACATAACTGGTGCGCATGCGCACCCCCCGCCAACAAAGGAGCACCGGATCATTTGAAAAAAGGCGCATTTGCGCACCAACATTGAGAGAAAGAGAGAAGAGAGAGATAGAAAAGAGAGAAGAGAAAGAGAGAGAGAGATTTGCGAGTTGCATAAGAACTGGTAAGATAACAGGGTTTCCCACACATAGACTTTACTTGGACGGGCCGCCCAGGTATATTAACGGCCGCCAAAGTATAATTTGCGAGCCATTTAGGTTTAATTTTCGCACGGGCGAACAGTTAATGAGCGTGCTCACTAGCGCACCTCACCCCCCCCCCGATGTCTAAATTGTCCTCCAATTATGGAATGTCAAATATTTTTTACTGGTGAGTTGTAATCAGATGTAAATGTATTCTTAAGTAAAATCTACTATACAATAGTAAGTAAAATGTACTTACAAAAACTGAGTGGCTGGGAGTTTGTGTGTGCTCAGGCTGAGTTACACGGTGTCTCGCTGTCTCGCCGACCCCACACCAGTGAGCCAGCTCACACTGTCCAGCTCCTCGCAGCAGCGAGCCTCGCAACGTCCCGCCGAGTGTGTGTGTGTGTGTGTGTGTGTGTGTGTGTGTGTGTGTGGGGAAGTCCGGATTGGTCCAAACGTAACGGCTCCGCGGACGTACCCAAGAAGTAAACAATGGAAAAAGAGAAATCTCCAATGAGGCGTTCTGGGGCAGCATAGACAGGTATTTTCTGTGTTAGAGTTTTACTCGCTACAGGATGTACTTTGAAGATTTGTGACTCTGCAGACCATTTACATGCAAAAAACGGAATGGAAGTGTCCATCGTTTTTTGTGATAAAAATGTAATTTATGTTGAAGAAAATACACTAATAAAAACTAGGTTTACATTTTGCTCATGCTTTTCTAGGGCAAATATAAATGAAACATTTTTTCATTAATGTTTATTATTTTTAATCTGTCATATAATCAGGGTTCTGTTAGTAATTAAATCAATGTTGTAATGGCATAATTTAGCTTAAATGTTGATTTTATTGAAAAAACAGAAGTATTCACGCAAAATGTATGTTAAGCTTTTATTTTTGAAAAGACTTCCGCCAGAATCAGGAATACAAGTTTATTTTGAAAATCTATTCCGGAAGTTATCTCTGAAATACTGACGGAAGCTTGAACTCAATGTTAAACCAAACGTAAATATTATCAGCTGTTGAAATAAGGAAAAAGAGCCACAGGCGAGTGTGTAGAACCAAGGCGTGTTTAGTCATGTGTTAAATGTACGATGTAAACATCCTTTGAAAAAGTGTGTGCGGAAATAAGAGGACGAGCGGAAGTCATCAACAACAGAGATAGCGGACGGGAGGAGCCAAGCCTACTGTATTTAAGGAACTAAATGTGTTTTGTTTGCCCCTTCTTTCATCCCACCCCCTCCCGGAGGACACGCTGCAGCTGTCCGCCTCTATTTACTGCTTTCTGTCTGATTCATTACCGCGCCACATTTGAATTAAAGTACCATTTGAAACTTAAGACAGAGACTCCATTGGTCTCATTTATCCTAAACTTCTCTCCTGGAACGCGTTAATTAAGAATAAGCTAATAGTTCCCACGGGTGCTGGAAATCCTTGAAAATGCTTGAAATTGTACGAGGTGTTTTCAAGGTTTGAAAAGTGCTTGAATATTGGGAATGGTGCTTAAATTTGGGATAAAGTGCTTCAAATTGTAAATGCTTTACTTCACTTTTTAGATGAAAAGAAAATAAAGAAGTCGGAGCGCGCTTAATTGCTTCGCTTTTACATAAAACAGCTCTGCTCCGGCCTTCCCGCGCTATGCGCGTGACCTGCAAGTGTTTCTGTTACGTGTGACCAGGGCATTCTGATGAGAGTGATAGATGACAGTATGCCAGGAGGTTGCAGTTTCAACGAGCGTTGGCTAGCAGAAGACAAATACAAATGGGCTCCGCCGCAAAACTCTCCGCGAAGGGAAGATTTTGCCCCTGGAGGGTCGACACAGGAAGGGCCGATTATTTACTGAGGACCCTGAACGCACCGCGCGGCTCGTCCTCGGGGGAAGGGCTGCGCGAGCCGTCACAATGCCGTCTCTTTGAAACGAACATTATGGGGAAAAGTGGAATTGTGGAAAGATATAACTCTTACTCTGGAAAAAAACAATCGTTTTTACCGAATGCATTTTTCCCACACACACACACCACTCTAGAACTAGAGTTTACAGACGTAAACCACCGTTCTCCTGCGGAGGTCCCTGAACGCCCCGCGGCCACTCTCACGAGGGCCGCGCGCCCACGTATTAATGCTGCATTTCCCATTCAACGGCGAAATGCAACAACAGTACGCCGGCAATAGCGTCTCTTGAACCCGCACAGTGCTTAACAGCACTCGATTTATTCCACTCACACGCCCTCCTGCTGGCTCCCTTTACTGGGATTTACAGCAGGGGCGGGGAGTGTAGGACAGTGTTTCCTCCTCTGGGGATGGGCAAGAAGCAGCCATTCGCTGCGATTGCTCCTTATCCTGCGAGCAAGGAGATCGCTCCAAAGAGCCCTTCCGACAACACGGGGGCTCCCAGGAGACCAACACGGTCCTCTTTGAAAAGCGCCACGCGGTGTGATATCCAGGGACATCACACGGCGGGCAGCGGCGGCGGCCTGTGATGAAGTAGGGTCAAACCTATATCATGTGAAACCACCGAGCACCGGTCCCCGGGGGAACCGGGCCTGGGGCAAGGCCCGTGGACCAAGCTACTTATCGCTCTGACCTGGTGAGGCGGGGGCATCTCTAGCAATGAGTGAGTAGCCCACACACCCGCCGCCATGATCATCATCCAGAGAGAAACCAGCCCTGCGGCACCGCCGGGCCATATCCTGGTCCCCCAACACTCGAAGCAAGGTGGTGGGGATCGGCGCCCGCTATTTCAGCTAGGGCACGAAGGACAGGCCCGGGTCTCTCTCCCTGGAGGTAAGTTTACTCTATCTTCTTCAAACGTCTTCCGGAGCCGAGGCCTCCTTTTATACGGTGTGATGCGCACGCATTCAGGTAGGCCCGCCTATGGCCGGCCACGTCTATAAGAGTTTTCAGTGGGAGAATGCTCGCAGGATAAGGTAGTACCCATAGAGTCCAGTAGAGGGCGGAGCCTGTGAGAGATATAACTCATATAAAAAACATACAGTCAAAATGGAATGGTTCAATAACCTCAACTTTATAAAAATACAAAAATACTTTGATGGTGCTCAAACACAAAAGTTTTCCCTTGTGCATAACTTCTCGTGTTAACATTCAATATCATTCTTAAAAATAGCAGCATGGCTTGGTATTGGAACATTTCTTTCTCCGTTCTTTCACAGAAACTGTTCACATACCACGCTCAGTGTTAAGGCACTTGTTTTTACAAAGTGTTATAGAAACAGAGTATTTCTGAATAGTGCAAAGTAATAAAAAACACAAAATGTACTATATTAGAATAGTATACAAGAATAAAGAATACAAATTAACTATCTTGGAATAGTGTAAAGTCATTTGAAATGGATTCACTCCATCTTAGCATTTTGGCTTGTTCGCTTTTCACATGATTTGGACAATCTCATCATCTACATCCATCTCTGTTTCTGGGGGTAGGTTGTCTTATTCTGCTAGCATTTGTAACTGTTACCTCTTGAGAAATGTACCCTCCTTTCTATCATACCTTTTAAGGTATGAAAGTAATATGTTCTCTAGAAGAGGTCGTCGTGATCAATTGGTACGTTAGGACATGGAATGCAACTGCAACATCTAGCCCTCCCCTTAGTGTCCCTATGCTATCCTTGTATTAACTACATAAAAACATCACTGGCTGTGCTAGTGCAGAGGTCCCAGTCCAATCCTGTGACAAGACTAAATACTAGGTTTTGGTTCCTCGATATCACCAAACATCTACTCTGGCATTCCAGACAGTCATTTCTGGGAGAAGATTTTGGTCAGTTACAACAGTCGCAGAATTTCATCATTTGAAAGTTCCTACTTCAGTACCTTTGGTGGTCTGTGCTAATGCAGTGATAAAGTCCCTGAAATGGTGTGAAAACCAGTGTAATATCACTAACTCATCATACTAATCACTAACTCATTATACTAATGTATCTTCAGTTCTGATCTACTTAAAGAACTATGCTAAATCCCTTTAACAGTGTGTGCAACCTTGGGTGCCCGAGCATGTGATAAGTACTCCCTCCTTTATCAAGGACCTTAAAAGACAGAAGTCATTTGGCTTGGTTTGTAGTTCAATTTAGGAATTTTTGCTAATGGCAGATATGTGTCTACTTTAAATAACATCTCTTAATGTCAGGTCATCACTGATTAAATGGATGACCATTAAGAGGTGGTGGCACTTGTCTTTTTAAAACTCATAATCTGGTGCCGTGCGCTCCCTGTGAAGCTGCAAGTAAGATTTAGAACATCTGCAGGGTGAGTTGAGCGACCCCTTCTCCCTGATGGATATTGGTTCTCAAAAATATGCACCATTAGAATGTATTACTCCCAATTATATTACTTTAAAATGTGCAATCCCTCTTTGCCCGGTTTCTTTTTAAAACTCTATTCTTGGACGACAAACAAAATGTTACTTCCCCTTAAACGTTCTTCTCTGGTAATAACTATGCTACAATGGTGAAATCAATACTCTAGATTGGAATACCATCTTTGGCTTGGTTGGAGTTCTACCTTTAACATTTTCCATACAAATACAGATGTGTCTGCTTTCATAGAGTGGTTACTAAAACTATCCCTTTAAACTGTAGATCTATATTGTAACAAATTAAATCTTCCCCAAATTCACACATGAATAAGAATCTCTAAAAGAATAATTTGTTTATATTATGAAAAGATTGAATATGTTTTACCCTCAGTGTGTTTTAGGATTATTCTCTCATTTTACTTTAATAGTTTCCTCTTTAATAAATGTGTTTATGTGTAAACTCACTCCCGTTTTCCTTCTCTCCCCCTCTGGTCGTCAAGCCACGACCCCCTCACGTTCTGCTGGCCCCTGTCTTCTCCTCCTTCCTGTCTTCTCCTCCTTCCTGTCTTCTCCTCCGTCCTGTCTTCTTGAATCCTTCCGCTGCAACTCTCTTCAGTGGCCCAACTGCTTTGCCTGTACAGTCTCTTCGCTGTTGCATGGAGGGCGTATTCTGCTCTCATGTCTTGTGCAAAGTCTCGTAGCTCAGCTTGCAACTTTATGTCCTGTCTTGAGGGACCAATGAGATTATACCTCTTTCAGCATGCTGTCTTGGTCTTGGATGCCTCAGGTGAAGATGATTCAGCTCGAGTTCTCTGACTGCTGGATGGAGGAGGAGGAGTCTCTTGGAGTTGGGGTCGTAGCAGTCTTTCAGAGAGAGAGAGAGAGAGAGAGAGAGAGAGAGAGAGAGAGAGAGAG
>CALSBZ010040288.1:0-11923 GCA_943591055.1 Gobionotothen gibberifrons | reverse complement strand
GAGAACAATGACAAGAAGTCACACACGTTAGCATATGGAATGTTCTGGCAATCCCTTGACTTCTTCGCTCTTATCCCAAACCAGAACGTCAGACCTCTAGCCAATGTAAGTGTAGAGCACCATCTACAGGTTAAACTGTATAACAGCACACAAACTAAATATCAGTAGATACTTGTAACGAAGCTTGGTGAACATGAAAATAAATGTAAATAACTAAATTAAATAGTAGGGTGTCTGTTTTTATGTAACTTAACCTCTTAAGCCCCACGGACCCGAAATCGCGTCATTTGCATGAAACAACGTCTAAGGAACCTTAATATTTAATAAACTATGAATATTTTATATCCATATAACGAGGAAAAACTAAAAATTATTTTTCTTTTTCCAAAAAAAACACACAATGCTAACACTGACCCAATGAATTAGCCCCGAGCGAAACATGCTAACCTATTACCGCACCGAAAATCACTCCAAGCTCCCTTATTGCACATCCAACACATCGTTTATGATCGTAAAGACACAGAATCTAACGGTGCCACCCTCAACACTGAAAGATACAAACTCGCGACAGGGGAAGCAAACACAGACATCACAGCACGTACCTTACGGAGCTTTTACGGGAGATCGTCTCACCGTAGCTGTCAATCTGATCAAAAGACATGTTCAATGGCATTCAAACGAGAAAAAACGCTGCTGCATCGGTTAATCCATAGGTTGAGAAAGTATGTGCATAATCATTTTTTTCATTTATAGTCCATAATTCCATATTTATGTAAAAATCGGAGACCAAAAGTTAGCTGCTAATGGTAGCCACCTGCTGCTGCTGCTCCCATCTATTGGCAGACGCGGCAGTCTAACAAACAGACATGACCAAATAAGGACTATGTGGGACTTCCCCTCGATTCCATTGGCTCTGACGGTCAGAAAGAGATGTCACATGTCAAAATCGAGCAAGGGGGGCCAGAGATAGGTCAAATCCACCCAAATGACTCCAAAAGAGGTTTTTTTTTTCTAAATGTCCCTAAAAAGGTCAAATATCACTTGTTTTGCATCAATCTTGATATAGGGTACTTATTATATGTTGTACTTTGGATTCCTAAAGCTTTTAGTCTACTAACCCATCATCCAAGGTTAGTTTTCACTATAAGTACAAAATGTTTTTTGGACGGACACTACCATTTACAGTTTTTTACCATGTTCAATCTGAATTTTCTTTAAAATAAAAAAACATCTATATTGATTCTGACTTTTCTACATCCAACTCACAGGTTTATCATTACTTTGAGAAAAAAGATTATTAATATAACCCTTTTAGAAGGGAAGATATGGTCATTTGTTCTGGGAATGTCATTTTCAAGCCTGAAACATGAAAAACAGGCTTGGGGTCTAATAGGTTAAAGGAGGGGTAGGTAAGTTTGAGAAACAGCCTCGAGTGCACAAAAATTCAAAAGTACACAACCGAAAAGAATCCGCCCCTTCCTTCAGACTTCCTACAGAGCACCTCCTCCATGATAATGAATGTAAAACAAATGTATAATAAAGTTATTGTCAGTGCTTATATTTTTGAAGCTAGCATGTTTGTTTTGTGAAAATATATTACAAATGTTACGTCTAGCTGAGGAGAGCAGGCTGCGGTAACCAAATCAAATCAAGTTTTATTTATATAGCACATTTATAAACGATTTTTGATCGAGCCAAAGTGCTGTACATATAATAAAAATAGCCTACAGTAGGGACACTTTACATTAAATACAACAGCACAGATTATTCAGAATATCAATATGAGAAAAACGACACCCTCTATCCTTAGAACGCAACGTTACATATCAGGCAAAAAAAAGGTTATCAATACTACACAGCCCAAGTTGGTTTTGAATGTTTATTTGAAATATTTAGCGTATTCATCTATCATGTTTGTCGACGAACGAAATACAGTACCTAATTACCTAGCTACGCTAGACAGCGTCTGCTAAATGAGTAAATATAAATGCTATGCTACCTAGCGTTTGTTTCTGTTATTATCGGTGACACATTGGGACACACAGGGGAGAGCAAGATACAGTTCAGCTATGCTGCATACAGACAATTTGTTGTGTGCCAATATGGAGCCCTGGGACAGGGTCACAGAGTGATTATTCCCAGTTGCTGTGTCTGGAAGATACGCGACCGGTACCCAGATCCACATATAAGCTCACAACAGTCCAAGAGAAAAAGAGCCGAGCATGGCGTCAGCTCCGGCCCGGTGTGCTCCATAAGTAGTCGCCATCGTTGAAAAGCAACTCCGATATTGACTCTGGTTTGACTTCTCCTAGTTTCCACTTTCTTTTTCTTCATAATTTGCTGCATTACAGTTCTTCTTTTGCGACCTGTAAGCGATGTTGAAGCAAACTCTGCCATGGTGAACGTGTCCTCCTGCAGAGCTCAGGAGGACTGAGCCGCTGCAGGAGGACTGACGAGGAGCTCACGGGAAACACGCCCAATGCAATGACGGCGCACGCAATGACTGCACGAGTGTGTGTGTGTGTGTGTGTGTGTGTGTGTGTGTGTGTGTGTGTGTGTGTGTGTGTGCACGAGATTGAAGGCTGACAGACAGGTCGGCCAACCAGTTATTTTAGCCGGCCCGGCTAAAATAATTGGTCGTAGTTTTTACAGTATTACGGCTTCCACAGATTTTTTTTATGGATTTTTTTTCAAAGCACTTAGAATATGCATTGCTATCAGGATATTAAGAGCATTCCATGGAATATAACAAAACGTGTATCTCGAGCTGGTTTCTCAAACTTACCTACCCCTCCTTTAAGCATTACATGCCTCATATTTTACAGTCCGGTACACTCTCCCCCATTATTTTTTTTAGCTGTCTCCTGGCATCTACACTATGTCATTATTTTCTTATTCAGTCATCTAATATGTCCATACCGGTATCAACTGTAACCAGAAAAGTGAATGAACGTCAGGGTAAGTTACTGGGTTTCCAGGCAGTATCTGAACTGGACTGACATGTCTCGGTCTGTACGCTGGTTGGCCTAAACTATCATAAGTCAACATTTCTGTTGGTCTCACAGTCCGTACTGATCTCCTCAAAGTCACTGGTTCCTCTTCGTCATCCTCGTCATGCCCTGAGTCCTGTGACTGCTCTGGTTGCTGATTGTCCTCTTCCTCCATGTCTGATTGCTGCTCCTTCTGAACTGGAACCGGCGTAAACTCTTTGGCAGTCACTCTTAGTCTTCTGCTCTGCTCTGAGACATGTCTTTGTGGTCTGGGAAGACTCTGGCTTACAGAAGTACTGACTTCATGCGGGTAGTACCATTTCGCTTCATCCGAGCTTGCCTCCTCCTTATCACCCTTCTCAGCTGTTTCAGTTCTCCTTACTTTGTTCCTCCTCACCACAGGTTCTTGAGGGTTTTCTAACTCCACAGGTAAGTCATTCACTGGCAATAACAGGTTTCGATGTAACACACGCAATGTCTTGCCACCAGTTTCAGGTTGGATCTTGTACACCGGCCCGTCTTTGATTCTCTCAACTACACGGTGAACAACCTTTTCCCAGTAAGGACGAAGTTTTCCAGGTCCACCTCTTTCAGAGAGGTTCCTGACGAGGACTCTGTCTCCCGGTTGAAGATTTGTCCCTTTCACTCGCCTGTCATAGTATTTTTTACCCTTGGCAGAAGACTTTTGGCTGTTGTCTGAAGCTATTTTGTACGCTTCCTGCATTCTCGTTGCCCATTTGTTTGCAAACGACTGAGGTGTCTCTCTCTTGTTCAGGCTTGAGATCAAACAGTAGATCGATTGGCAACCTCGGAGATCGTCCGTACAACAAGAAGAATGGCGAGTAACCTGTGGCGTCATGCCTAGTGCAATTGTAAGCATGAACCATGTGTGGCAAGTGTTCTTTCCAGTCAGCTTTCTTTTCTTCTTGAAGTGTACAGAGCATCTGCAACAAGGTACGTTCAACCTCTCCACTGGATTGCCTTGTGGGTGGTATGGAGTGGTACGGGAGTGAGATATTCCGGCAAGCTGCTGCAGGCGCTGAAAGAGATTGTTTTCAAACTCACGCCCCTGATCATGATGGAGTTTTTCAGGAAATCCAAAGCGTGGTATGAAATCTTGGAAAATCTTTTCAGCAGCCATTTTCCCAGATGTATTTCTGGTCGGGTAAGCTTGTGCGAAACGGGTGAAATTATCTACCACTACCAGTACATACTCATAGCCTCCTTTACTTGTTTCCAAGTGCATGTAATCAACTGAAAGAAGTTCAAATGGTGCGCTGCTTTTGATACTACCCATTGGAGCTCTCTCAGGAACTTTTGGATGTTTTTGTTTGATGCAAGCACATTTCTTTGTGACGTAGCTCTCCACCTCATCTTGCATGAAGGGCCAATAGAATCTCTCACGAGCCAAGTGAATCACCTTGTCAGAACCCACGTGTCCCATGTCATCGTGCAAGCTCTTGAGTACAAGTGGTTTCAGTTTGTTAGGCACAACCAGCTGTTTCCTTCCTCCGGTAGAGTACTCCTTTGTCTAATAGTAACTTATTCCATTCATGTACCAGCCGTCTGGTTTCACGAGTCATGTTTTTCTTGTCTTTTTCATTTGGAATCCATTTACTTTCTTGATGTCCAATCACTTCTCTGATGGTTTAATCTTCACTTTGGGCCCCTTTAATGTCTTCCCTTGACAGAGTGGAAATGATATGACTATTGTAGCTTTCAGTCTCCATGTTGTCTGAGTTGAGCCTAAGAGAAGCTACCCATGGCATGTCTCCTTCCTCAGCAGCTTCATCCCCTTTCCACATGGCTAAGACAACATCAGGAGATACAACCTCTGTGTATTGGCCCAAGTTTTCTTCAAGTTTCACAGGGAAGCGGGACAAGGTGTCGGCGTCTGTACTTGATATCAAAGTGAAAATCTGACAGTTCACCAACCCAGCGATGCCCCGTAGCATTGAGTCTGGCTGTGCTCATCACATAGGTCAGCTGGTTGTTGTCAGTGTAGACTGTGAATGTTGGTGCGTAGTATAAGTAGTCTCTGAACTTATCGCAGACCGCCAACTTGAGTGCAAGAAACTCTAATTTCCCAGAGTGCAGGTGGTAACTACGCTCTGCTGGGGTTAGAGTTCGGGATCCAAATGCTATGACACGCAACTTTCCACCTTGATGTTGGTACAGTACTGCACCTAGACCTTCATTTGAAGCATCAGTGTTTAATACAAATGGAAGGTCAAAGTTCGGGTATGCCAGTACTGGTGGATGAGTGAGCATGTCGACAAACTTTGACACTACAGCCTGGTGTTCTGACATCCACTTGATGGGAGTTCTAGATGGCATCTGTCCCTTGTCTCCTTTTGTTTTCTGCCCTTTCTTCTCTTTGGCTGTGGGCTTAGTGATGGCTTCGGGACTCTGTAACAGCTCAAATAATGGCTTTGCAAGGCGGGAGAAATCCTGAATGAAGGACCTATAGTAGCTGAGGAATCCAAGTAAGGTTCTTACTTCACCAACAGTTTTTGGCACTTTCTCCTTCAGCCGCAAGACTGCTCCGAGATCTTTTGGATCAATGTGGATCCCCTCTCCAGACACCATCCTGCCCACATATCTGATCTGTCGCTTAAACAGCTCGCATTTATTTGGACTCAATTTGATTCCGTGCTCCTGCATCCGAAGAAGCACTTTCCTCACATCTTCAAGATGTTCACTGAAGGTTTTTGAATAGCACAGAATGTCATCAAGATAGGGAGAGCAACATTCGTCCCTGATACCCTCCAAGACCTTCTCCATGCACCTTTGAAAGGCAGCTGGAGCGTTGGTCAGGCCAAACGGAATGCGCACCCATTCATATAAGTCCCAGGGAGTGCTAAAGGCTGTCATGCTTCTTAGGGGTGGGCGATATGACGATATTAGGTCTCCACGATATGCCTTTTCAGAGATATCATATCTATCGTGATAGTGCACCAGGGTAGGATTTTCACGGCGGCCATGACGGCCGGTCTGGCCGTGAAGCCCCGAAAATTATTGTACGTCCTACGGCCACCATGGCCTGCGTGCCCCTGATACTGTTAAAATCTCGAAGTTGCTTTAAAAGCGTCAGAACAGTGGTTTCTGAACTGCGTTATGCTGCGTTCACAACGGACGCAAAGTGAATATTCTCATCGCTCTCTGCTGGAGTTTCACCGCGGCAGTCAGCTGTGTTTACTCCTGTCACTCAAACAGGACGCGCTGGAGAGGGGGCGGGGCTTATATCCATGTAAATACTGTGGTGGAAACCAACTACAACCAAATTAACCTATTTGACCGTGATTTAATTGTAATACACGTTTCAAACTAAAGTAACTAAATACTGATAACGGTTAGTAAAAACCAAGCTGTCTAGTCAGGATTCAGACAGTATTGCACTTCATTTATTGTCTTGGTTGATTCTGTTGGCTTATATTTGTATTTTATCAATAAGGTATTTATATTGTTTTTCCCTTTTGAAACAGATGTTCAGTTATGCTAAAGTCTTTGATTGCAGTTCAAGTCTAAAGTTTACATTTTAATTGTTTGGCACTGACTTTTCCTCATTGATGTTTTATGTTTTACTCTCCTTTTCATGTTTATTGATGTTATATCAATGCTAGTGCTACCTAAAACAGAAAGTGAATTTTTATACTGAGAAACTGTGCCTTGAATATTTTATTTTATTTAGCAAGAGAGTGCACTTTACTTGGTGAAGAAACCAGTGTTAACGTTTGTTGTGTAGGGTGTAGGCCTACCTACTTGAACACTGAGGAAGCCATATCAAAAGTCCTGTTGAATTGTTCCTTCAGGGATTCATTGCAGAATTAAAACCAGCTTGAAATGGTATTTTGGTCTGTTACTCCTTTTTATTTTAGTTTGTGTTACCTTGTAGGTGGTTGTACTGTTAAGTAACTTGAAAAATAACCATAATAACTGACATGAAAAAATATCGTGATAAATATCGTCTATCGTGATACTGCTTGAAAAATATCGTGATATTATATTTTTCAATATCGCCCACCCCTAATGCTTCTTGACTCCTCATCAACGAAGCCCTGGTGGTAGGCACTTCCCTGGTCCAAGATGGAGAACCACGTGAATCCCCCCAAGTTGTCCAATAAGTCCTGTATTCGGGGCAACGGGTGGTGGTCTGGGATGGTCTTCAGATTCAGCCCACGAAAATCCACACAGTCGAAGACTGTCATCTTTCTTCCGAACACATACTATTGGCGATGAGTAGGACGATGTGGACTTCTTTATCCAGCCTTTTGTCAAAAGGTTTTGAACGTGATCTTTTACTTTGTGTAGAGCCTTAGGGATGGAGTTATAACACTTCTGGACTGGTGTGGTGTCTTTCAGGTGTATTTTCAGGTTATGGTCTGGAATACAACCTATGTCTCCATCTTCTCGGGCAAAGACAGCACACTCTTCATAGAGCATCTGCCTGACCATTTCCTGCTCTTGTACAGACAGATGGTCTAACTCGACTGGTGGATGCCACTTCTCCCCTGGAGCAGAAAACTGTTCACTTCCTTGGTTAACTCGGTTTGAATGTAGTCCAACACCCTCTCTCTCACTCTTGGCCTTCTCAGAACCACCATGTTGAAGCACAGGCCTGATTTCAGATATTTGGGTGATGGTTCCTAAAACCGTTCTCTGAGGGAGATAAATGTTATGTTGAGCACTGTTTTGGACTGGGATTTTTACAATCTTAGTTGCACCATGAGGAACGTCAATGACGGAAGATAACAGCTCCAATCCATCTGGGCATGAACCATTTAACACCGGTTCAAACAGCATAACTCCTCCTTTTGGTAAAGACCTGCATTTGACTTCACAGATCTCACCTTGGTTGATGACAAGGCCTTTCTTCCCCATCCTGACCACACAGTCCTCAGACCTCTCCTCTGAGTTCTTAGT
Organism: Gobionotothen gibberifrons; assembly: GCA_943591055.1. NCBI lineage: Eukaryota > Metazoa > Chordata > Actinopteri > Perciformes > Nototheniidae > Gobionotothen > Gobionotothen gibberifrons. The sequence goes on along the minus strand of CALSBZ010040288.1, from coordinate 4,010 downwards.
CGTCACTGCAGAGACAAGGTTGTTCACAACTTCCTTCTTCAACTTAAGAGCTCCACTCAATAGAGCTGCAAGTTTGACCATGTTTGCAGGCTGGTCACTGTTTTCCCAGATGAGCTCCTCAATAACATTAAATCCAAGAAGAGGAGTTTCCACACAGTTCTGGCTGACTAACAGTGGCACGTGAATAGCAATGTCACCATGCTCATCACTCTTGAGTTCCATTAAAACAACAGTCCATCCTTCAAAAGGAATTGGAGTGCCATTAGCAGCAGTAGCATGAATATCTTCTCCTAGGAGGCTTGACATGGGTTGGATCTGAGCATCTGGCAAGGTGTTTTCAATCCAGGTCTGTCCCACGACGCTGACCTGAGCTCCAGAATCCAGTAACATCTCGGTAGTAACTCCATTAATAAGGCAAGTGAGCATGCATCTTCTTCCAATTAACTTAGCAACTCGCTTCCTCTGTTGTTTACTGGTTTTATGGGGTGGCTTAGCTGGCTTGTTTCTGTCGTCACTGCTTACATTGGAGTGGGACCGGCTGTTTGTTCCGATCACTGGCTGTCCCTCACCAATGACTAGGGATGGGTATCGTTAGGATTTTATCGATACCGGTACCGCTTATCGGTATCGGTATTTTTCGGTACTCTTATCGATACTTTTCAATAATTTGGTGCTCAAAATTAAAGACATGAATAGATGTGAAGATTAAACAGTCATTTTATTGTAATTTCCTTGCAGAAATAACTGTATAACTTATACATTAGCTTCTCAGAAGCAGACGCAAATAAATAAAATAACTTAAAGGGGCCTGGCTCGCCCTATCATGCTTTTTGGGGTTTTCCCTCAGACAGAGGATGAAAAGAGGCATTTTTTTTAACATTTGTAAATCATTTACATCTTCATCCAGACATTTCAAACTGACAAACTCGCTCGACAAGAGATCCTTAAAACATTGTCCTACAGTGACATCATGCAAAACTGTGATATGAAGAAATTGGTAAAAAGGCTAAGATGGCAAAAAGATAAAGGCGAGTGCGTATATTATTCTGGATTGTACTTTTAAATCATCACAAAATAAATTATGTGCTGAACTGAAACACGTCAAAATGTGTCTGAAGGTTTAAACATAGAACAAAGTATTTGAGCTTAAAATATGTAAATTCCTAGAAAACGACCAACAATTGCTGAACCATACAGTCTATGATTGAAACGTTGACCTTTAACAACATTTAAATGCAGTTTTCCAATTCACAATGACACCTGTAAGTTTAACTGGTTTATAAAGCATTCAATGAAAGGCCAAATTATTATAGGTGTAGAAGCTCACATTAATACACTGTCAGTGTTAATAAACTAAAAAAAGACAAGGCGATGTGCCTGCAAGACTTCACTCAGGTAAACAAAACATATTACCGTGCGCAGCAGCTAACCTGCCTGCGAGCCTTCGCTCAGGTCACATTTACACACGGCCCGCAAATCGTATCAGGTTGCACTGAGGAGGACGTTGTTAGCGTGTTACTGCTAGCACTATTAGCACTAGCACGGGAGTCTCAACAATAATAAGAGCGCTGTTGAGAGAGATGACGAGTGGCATTTACAGTGGATAATCAGAGGGGTCTCAAACCGTATACATCACACGGGATGAGGGTTCCCAACCAACCAGAATTGTTTAAAGTTAAACTAAGGAAGTAGACGTAACACATATACCGATAGCAGCACCGTTTGTCCAGCGGCTTAACGGTATACCAATACCGTCCAATCAGGTACCGGTATTGACTTAGTACCGGTTCTCGGTACCCATCCCGACCAATGACCTCATGAAGTTTCCCGTCTTTGGTCCTTTCTGAAGGCATCCCACTGCTTGATGGCCAGCTTGACCACACCGGAAGCAATGTGAGCAAGTCTGATTCCCTTGTTTGACACATTCTTCACATTTGTTTTTCACATTGGTTGTGTCTGCAGGCTTAGAGCTGAAGGGTGGCAGACTAGCTTGGTTCTGCCTTGCATCATCAGGAGGCTTTACCATCTTCTCCAGGTTTTTAGCAAGAGCTGAAACCTGAGCAGTCAGTTCCATGATAGCTGTGCGGTTGGCTTGGACCTCCCCCTCAACTTTTGTCAGTAAAAACTCACTATTGGAACCACTGTTCTCCTGTGTCTGAGCTACGTTTACAGTCAGTGGTTTAGGTCTGGGTACCTAACCGTCGCTGTCTCTCGGCTTCTTCAGTAGCTGCCTTGGTAATCAGCTCTAACATGAAGTCATCAGTCACTGATAGGTTAGATATGTAAGGCTTAATGTCTCTCCTGATGTCCCTGTTCTTGTCATTAAGACCCTGATATAGTGTGTGAAGAAAAACCCCTTGCACTAGCTTCTTATCATAGTTAAACTGAGCCACTCTGCTGAGATGCAAAGAGCAGTCTCTGTTTGAACCCCACAAGCCTGTACACAAACTGCTGAGCCGTTTCCTTTTCCTCCTGTCTAGCATTACTTAGCTCTTGAAAGAGTTCTGTGCTACTTTTGTCTCATGTGTGATCTTAGGAACCGTTTCAACTCAGCAATTGTGAGATCATCTTTGTTTGATAACATGTCTCTAAATGTTCCTGGTTTTATCATTTTCAACACTGAGCGAATTATTTCTAACTCTGAGAATTTCTCCTTTAAACCTTCGTCTATCTGCTTACATAGACTGCCGAAACTCATGTCTGAACCAGAATCTGAGATTACACCACCATACATTTTAAACTCTCTGCGAGGCAGGAACGCTGCAACATCAGTTAGTCTTACCAAATCAGGTACCTGCTCTGTAACTGTTGGACCTCCACTACCCTCATGGTCACCACTTGCAAAGTCCAATACTGGTGCATGCCGGTCTTTGCTTCTCAGTTCTGTTATCTCATCATGTATGCTTAGCAGCTGGGAAAACCCATGGTCCTCCAAGTCCATCAGCTGATCACTCTTCATGTAGCTGACGATGTATTCAAACAGTTCAGATTCATTGCTGCCTGTGACTGCTGGAATGACGATCTCACGCTCATCTCTCCATGACACAGCAAGGTCGTAGAGCTGCTTCTCGTTGAGAAGAAGACGTTTTTTCTGGATCTCCCAGAGTAGCTCACCGCGTGGATCCGAAGACATCTTCACTGGATACCTGAAGACTCCCAACTCACAAGGTGGATGATTCTCTCTGGCATCAAGTCGAAGTGATTTAGGGATCAGCAAATCTCCCGCAGGCGTAGCTTTTATCCCGGACGAGACCCCAAAATGTTACCGGTCTCAGGATTGGGATCTGAGACGGCTGAGAACAATGACAAGAAGTCACACACGTTAGCATATGGAATGTTCTGCTTTATTCGAAATCTTAAAATATATTTATATCTCTCAAAAACATATAGAATTAATTAAAACAATAAACTTAACTACATGTGTAATATTCCCTTTTCTTTACACAATAAGTGAATTATCTGTATATTGTGCATATATACCTTACCTGTTACTACACATGTTAACTATTACAAACTCATTCCTTATAAAGCTACACATATTAACAAGAACACAATAAGTGTTCTTCATAACTTATAAACCATTTACAATGAGCCTTAGCAAGGTGCTTAGTTAACCACAATAGCATTTTACATGAATACAACACACTACTAGCATGGCTAGGCCACTTCTGTAATGAATTCATGTGGTAATAAACTTCTCTATTAACATTGGATAACTCTTCTATTCATCTCCCAACATTTCTCTGAAGCCCACATTAAATTACAACGAAAGGCATTATATCATTGCGTCACGACCGTGTAGCTAACCAGCTACAATATGAAAGATTACCAAGCTAACGGCTAACTCGCGCTAGCATCGCAAGCTAAGCTACATGCTAACATGCTAACCGGAGTTGACAATTCTTATCATAAATACCTCAAATTGCATTTAATTGCTCATTAACCATGTTGAGTTTTCCCAAACTGTTACTGAGTTGATCCGTTAACATTTTATAACATTTACTGATTAT
>CALSBZ010040286.1:46049-60524 GCA_943591055.1 Gobionotothen gibberifrons | reverse complement strand
CAAAGCGTGGGGAAAAAGTAGCGGCTTATAGTCCGGAAAGTACGGTACTCTAGCTATGTTCGTACGACCAATAAAGAACCTTGAACCTTGAACTTAGTTAATTCTGTGGCCGTTTCCCCCAGTTAACACCAAATCTGTTATGCAGGTTTGACCAAGTTTCGTAGCTACCTAATCCAATAGTTTCCATAAAATGTAACTGACCTTAGCCATGCTGTAGTTGCCAAGCACAGGAATAACAAGAGAGGATTTGAAAAAGCGTCATTATTGAACGTAGTTTCGCAGAGTCGTGACATATTGACCGTTTTGTCTGTCAATGAGGTTGATTATTTGTTGGTGGTCAGTGTCTTCTTCCATGTGCTGTGGCAGCAGACTGAGAGCAGCTGACACTAACAGAAAGAAAAACAAGAAACAGCAACATCAGGTAAGCTTTGTGTGAACTGGGGGGAGGAGGTGCAGCCTGAGGAGGTGTCAACAAGGAGCTGAAGCTGCAGAGCATCAGGAACAATATCTTACAAACTTCTTTCTGGGTGAAACACACTCCTTCCTCACAGAGGCAACACGACGATAATATCTCAGCAACTACTGTATTTGATCGCTTTAACGTTGGTGCATTTATTCCATAACCCCAGACGATGAATCTGAGTTTGGTGATGCCCATGGTTGTTTAACTCTGCAAGAGGCTGTGTTGGTGGAAGCTTTAGGAACCAAAACATGATGATCCTGAAAGTCCAGCATGAGTGACACATTTGTGAGTTTGAATTCATATTATGCCAAAAAAAACTGCTACACTGAACAAAAATATAAATGCAACACTTTTGTTTTTGCTCCCATTTTTCATGAGATGAACTCAAAGATCTAAAACATTTTCTATCTACACAAAATAACCATTTCTTTCAAATATTGTTCACAAATCTGAAAAAATCTGTGATGGTGAGCACTTAATAATAATAATTATAATCCATCCCACCTCACAGGTGTGGCATATCAAGATGCTGATTAGACAGCATGATTATTGCACAGGTGTGCCTTAGGCTGGCCACAATAAAAGGCCACTCTGAAACGTGCATTTTTGCTTTATTGGGGGGGTCTGGGGGGGTCCGAAAACCAGTCAGTATCCGCTGTGACCACCATTTGCCTCACGCAGTGCAACACATCTCCTTCGCATAGAGTTGATCAGGTTGTTGATTGTGGCCTGTGGAATGTTGGTCCACTCCTCTTCAATGGCTGTGCGAAGTGCGAACTGGTTTTCGGACCCCCCCAGAAGCCCCCAATAAAGCAAAAATGCACGTTTCAGAGTGGCCTTTTATTGTGGCCAGCCTATTGTAGCCTGTGGCATATCAAGATGCTGATTAGACAGCATGATTATTGCACAGGTGTGCCTTAGGCTGGGAGCAAAAACAAAAGTGTTGCGTTTATATTTTTGTTCAGTGTACATAGCAATTTATAATATCAATCCAAAGGAAAGATTGAACTGCTTCAGGATCAGATTCAGTTATAGGTTCTCACGTAGAAGGAATTTGACTTGGTGTTTGGTGCAATAATGTACATTTTACAGTAAGTACTGCAAAAGTATTAGGCTGTGTTTTTGTTTTTTGCTTTGTTCTCAAAGCTATTCTACCTTCAGTCCAACTTATGGGCTTTTGTTTCACAGATGTGAGCATGCCATCCTATTAATTAGTGCAATGCGTCCTGGGAACATGTTGTCATCAATCAACACCACAATCAATCAGCTAATTGTAGCATGCTTTACCACGTCTCCAGTGTGAACACACACTTACTAACCTGCTTGGAATCAGTATGTGTGAAATGCAGATTCTCTTCTGTCTCACACCAAGAGACTCTGGTACTGCAGACACAATCAGACATAAAAACACAAAATGGAGAATGATGTTTTTTGTCTGAGTTCACACTGCTTTCAGGTCAAGGTGCAGCCTCATGGTAAATGTGTCTCCTCACTGCACACACACTATATTTAGAGTGCTTGTCACACCGCCTGCAGCACTCTTGAAGTCGGGGGGGAACTGAGCTTGATTTGGTGGGTGTCTAAATTAGTGGTTTTCTAACTTTTCTCTTCGGCGAAAGTAAAAGCGGGGCTGTATTATTCACAGCTAATGTCAAACTGCTTATATTAGGCTATTATTAAGAGCACTTCCTTCATTTAAAACCAATGGCAGCCGCATAACTGCACTTAGTCTGTAAAGACCGGTTATCCAAGTGATGAGTCAGTCCATCGATTGGATTCATCACTCATAATTCTGCCAGAATATTTGGTCTCCAAGGAAGTCTGGCGGGGGATGAGAAGGCGGCGAACATCACAGATTACTTTTAAGACTCGAATGATTGTTTTTACTTTTATATTAAATTGGGAGTTATTATCTGGCCTTATTAGCATATTATTAAAGTGTGCTCTCTGTGGGCCCTTGCTGTCAACATACTGTTTTAATTAATATTTGTATTAACATACATTAAAACCTTCAGCCTTAATTATTGTTTTAAGGAATTCATTTTAGGATTTCTTTAAATTAATTAAAAGTGTTTTCAAAAAATCTTAATAAGTCGGGACTTTTTGAATGGGTTTAAATTGCTGAGAATGAGAGTATAACCTTAATTATATGAAATACAATAATGCAAATGTATCCACATCCTTGGACAGATACAGCGTGCAAGGGTGTTTAATGATAGTGGCAGTATTGTAATGAGATACACTGGTTTAATCAAAGATGTAAGTGCAGTGTTTACTAATTGCATATTTTGTATCTGAAACTATACAATATGGGCTTTCAGCCAACGTTCTCTCTCCATTCTGGGGAAAGCTAATAATTGGCACATTCCTATACTTGCTCTTGCAACAAAGGTATGCATGACAGCTGGACATTATTTACACCCCTCATTATGAGGCGTAAACGCTACAAATCATGCAGCATTTGACTGACCACACCCACCGGAATGTCAGTGGATAGGCTGCAGATCAAGTTCTAAAATTATAACTAATTTATTCATTGTTTGATTCAAGTGAAACGTCAATAAGCACAGGGGAGCATATGCACGCTGGGGTTGGTAGACTGTTTGAAGAAAGAAAAAAACCAGCCGTGCCAGCTGACTATAAGGAACCTTTAATGCAGCTGCAGCTCTTCATTCAGATGCTGAGCGGAGCAGCGGAAGAGCGGAGGAGGGAGACGCTTTTCAGGGGAAATCACCACAGCTCTTTTTGTTATCGCGTTTTTAAAACCCACTTTAATGCACAGTGAGGGAATTCCCTCCCGTTACTAATTTAGCGGGGGAAGTGGTTTCCTGGATGCAGACTGAGCGGATTGCGGCAATTTAAAGCGTCCTGAGTGATCGGAGCTCAGCAGCAGCATCTCATTGTATGAAATGCGTCACCGTGATCCTGTTCTTCCATTCACACACATCGGCTCTCCACTCACGGACTGTTCCCCGAACTGACTGTTTCATCAGGTAAGGATTCCCTTTATTTGAATTTATTTTTAGCTCAAGATGCAACAAATGCAGACATTATCCTCTGACAAAGATGCTGCGTGAGTGCAGGAGAGGATGGCTCCTGTTTGGCTACATATTGTAGGCCTATTACAATAGATGATGTATTGTCCCGACTTCTACCCCATCTTATATTCATGGCAGCATCTTTTGTTGTACATTTACTCTAAAGGTAGGCAGCTTTTTCATTGTGGTTTAGCGTGAACTGGTGCGCACTGCCAATGTGAAATGGCGTTACAAATGGATCCAGTTAATGAGGGTTGGTGGGCGGGTTCTGGTGGTTCTGATACAGTGTCCTCTGAGCTCGTTCTCATGTGTCTTCTCTTCGGTGCAGGTAACCACATGCGCGGGCCAGTGTCACCGCGCTGAGCCCGGAGAGCACGAAGGGTACCGGGGTCAGAGAGACACGAGTGGCCGGGAAAGGTGGACCGGATGACGGCCAGAACCTCTGAGGCCTCGGGGCTGTCGGTGCCGCCGCACCGCTGTCACGGGGGTCTCCAGGCCGGTAACGGCACGTGCGCGGAGCAGCTCCACTTCTTTCCACCCCTCTCCTCCACCCTCGCGCTCCTCGTACTGGTGGCCGTGCTCGTGGGGATCGTCCTCGTTTCCCTGGCAACCTTCCACTTCCACAAGAGGAAGCTCCGGAACAGGAAGATCCAGCGCGCGCAGGAGGAATACGAGCGCGACAGTCGCAGCCCCGCGCGCGGCGCAGGGACGCGCGGAGAGCCCGCGAGGCCGTGCGTCATCGTCAGATCCGTGAGATGTGAGGAGGAGAGGCTGTCGTGCCCCCAGAGTGCAGAGAGCCAGGACGCCACCGAGGTGCTGCACGAGACAGTTCACATTGACTGTTAACTTCAGGGACTGTGGAATAAACAGAAAAGCAATAAGGCACAAAGAGCTCCCCATCTCTGCTGCTTGTAGATTAGAAACATTAACGCAGAATACTGAGCAGAATAGTCGGCATAGAGGTAAAACTACAGTGACACATAGGATAGCTTCACACCTTCCTTAACACAATAGTATTTAGCCAACCGGTAATTACTTATGAGACTGTATAAAGTATTTGCCTGCTTTGACTTTTGGACCTCCTCCTCTTCCTTTTAAACCCTCAAAGATGTTTAAACTTTAAATCTTCCCTGGGATGTGACACGAGGTTGTGTTGAATTATTAAGAGTTTAGTGACACAACACAGACCTTAATGGCTCGCTGATCTTCCTTGGCATGTCTCTCTGACACACTACCAGTATGTAGTTAGACTATAATGGATGTTGTGGTGCTGTTAGGCAGTGCAAAGCTGCATATAGGCTGTAGAAAATGGCTTATTTGTTTGCGTAGTATTTTTTCCTTCAATTAAGTGACTTAGCATATTTGCCTAAAGTACTGTCCTCCAATGTCTGTTAGACATCTAGTTCTAGTTAGCCTGACAGACTTTTTGCTGTAGTAATGCACATAATGGTTTTTTTAATGTGTCAGATAGTAAGTTTTAGCGCTAATACAGTATTTTCCTTTTTGAGTATTTATAATGTATTCTCTGACATGTAATACGTTTAGAATCCAACAGAGGGTTTGAGTTTAAGCCCATCTTCTTTTTTCTCCTTTTTTAATCCTTCATATTGTATTATAGTGGGCTTAATATCAATTCTGTGTCATTTATTATATGAAATCACTGTAAATGTATGCCATTATGAGAGCTGGAATGTTTTACAGTAACATCATCTTTCTGGAGTTCATATAATCTGCCTTATCAAGGACAATATGTAATATTCTAAGTTTATAAATAAATACTTACATTATGTTAATCCTTGTAATGTGTCAGTTACCTTAAATGCTTGAAGACTGTTTGGGATTCTTTAAAAAATCAGATTGCTACTTCTCAGTGTATTGAATGGACTGGTGAAAATGTACATGCCATGAGATAATATGCAAATTGTAGATGGCTTTTCATTACATCACCCAGTAGGCGAATGACCTTCCTAGGGGAGTCCATTTGCACTGGGTCCCCTGCATTAAACCTCTATCAAAGTATTACTGCTTATACAATTTATATGGTATAAACGACCACGTAAAAAACTGTTACTACACATTTAGACCCAGTGCATATAGGACTAGTGCACTGTAAAGACCCCATCAATCTTTCAATGGGATTTATGAACATGAAGGTTATCCATAGAAGTACCACCCTTAATCTCAACATCTCCATAATGGCGCTACAGCCTGTCGTATTGGAGGTCAGTGGAAGTGAATCAGCGTCATTCAGTGTTGGCCAGGTACCAGGACACCATGTTCCTAATTGTCCCCAGTCGGAAAAAGGCCTGGGAATATGAAGTAGTCTTTGGCAAAGCTCCGGTCCCGGAAGATGCACTGACAGCCTGCCCGTCGATCCTATCTCATTGGCACAAGCGCAACAGAATGAAACCATTTATCTTAGCAGGGAAATTGGAAGTAAGTCAACGAAAGATGACAAATGCTTTCTACTTTCAAACGTATGTTCCCCTCAGACCAATTTATAGATTGGAAGCTGGAATACCAAACATATTTTTGGGATGAACAAAATAGGAATTACATGGCACTCGAGACATGGATTTCTTGACTATTATGTAAGTCCAAGTAACTAAAACCATGTAGTATGAAGTCGTCATAGATATAACTATATATTTGTGTCTTTCAACCACCTTCTGGAAATGTGCATCGCTCCGTATTGCCTGGCTGTTGTACACTTTTCCATCTGCTAAAAGCTGTGTTAAATGGTCATCTATTGTGCAGGGTGGCAACACCTCTTGCTGGTAAGTTCTGAAGCTGGCTGGACGTCAGTAGCAAAGAATGGATTGGAGAGACCAGGGATGTATGGAGGTCAAAGAGGGGAATAGATTGATATTGGCAGAAAGAGATATATACGAGTGGAGAGAGGTCAGTCGCCAGGAATGAGTGGAGGAGGTAAATTGCTGGTAAATGATGGGGTCAAGGAGTTCAGAAAGCAAGCGATGGAAGGAGGTCAGGGGGTCTATGGATGGTCAGTGTCTTGCAATCATACAAGAAGAGTGGCTACTAGGAATGAATGGAGGTTAGTTGTTAAGAATGAATACAAGTCAGTCGCTATAGGACACAGGTTAGTGGCTGGGAATGGACTAAGATCAGAAAAGTAAACCTGTATTCTCTCTAATATCCAGCAGTTAATTGGTTGCAAGAGAAAGTCAGGTTGTATGTAAAGAAAAATGATCCTACATCTGATTTGATTTATTGTGTCAATTCAACTTTTCCTAATTTGTTTAGGGTCTCACTTGCTAATTTCAGCTCTTCTTCAATACAGCATGATTTTCCATTTAATGATGGTCCTATCGAGTGATAACTAGACAATTAAACAAGGTAAATGGACTGTACTTATATAGCGCTTTATCCAGTCTTTACGACCCCTCAAAGCGCTTTACATACTACATGTCATTCACCCATTCACACCCATTCATACAGAGCAGTGTACCTTGCTCTAGGACCTAACATTCACACACATTCACACACCGTTGGCCATCGGGAGAAACTCAGGGTTAAGTATCTTGCCCAAGGATACATCGACATGTTGGCTGCATGGGCTGGGATCGAACCCACAACCTTCTGGTTGAAAGACGACCGCACTCCCTCGCAGCCACAGTCGCCCTCTAAAAAGGTACGTTTTAGGGTGTTGCTATGATTATAGTCCCTACCATGGCGTGCTCCACTCTTTTTCCAACCTTTTCTCAATGTATTTTTAGTGCATGGAAGTTTATTGTAACATTTTGGACAATCATCTTGTTCAGGGATTCGATTTTTCAGTTTTCTTTGGCTTGGCTCCAAAACAACATGATGACGACGACCGAAGACCACATTGGCAACTGTGAAAATGCCAAACTGAGGCTTTAAGAAATCAATGGGTGGCATCAAGGTGACTTCCTCCACATCTGTTACAGTGTCTGTGGTAACAGTCAGCGGCTAGGAATCAATGGAGGTCAGTTGTTGGACAAGGACAGTGGCTATAGCGATCAATGGAGGTCAGTGAGTAGGAATGGATGGAAGAACAGAAGGAGATGGTATAGTAGGAATACATGAAGGATGGTGGATAGGAATCAATTCATGGCTGCGAATAGATGAAGGTCAGTGAAGGTCAGTTGCTGTGTATCAATGGATTGTGATATCCATTGATATTGGCTTTAGAAAAACTGAAGGTCAGTGGCATCGAATCATTAGGTCCATGGCTGAGAATGAATATTGGAAATTGAACAAGGTCAGTGGCTAGGAATCCATAGAGGTCGGTGGCTTTGCGTCGTCTTCCGTGGCTTCGAAGGATGTAAGTCAGTGGTGGTTGGTTTCTAGCAATGGAAGGATGTCAGTGGCTACGAATCAATAGAGGTCAGTGGCTATAATTGGTTTCTGTGATGGATGGATGTTGGCGGCGGCGGTCAGTTGCTTGGGATGGAAAAAGGTCAGTGACTAGTGTAAGCTAAGGTCAGTGGTTATTAATCAACGTGGGGTGGTGGCCTATAGTCAGTCGAGATTAGTGGCTGGGAATGATGAAGGGAAGTTCTTAGAAAGTGGATGAAGGGTCCTGGCTATGAAGGATTGAAGACCAGAGGTCACTTGTTGGGAATGTATGAAATAGAGGTCATTAGTCAGGGAGAGATGAAGTAGGTCTGCCTTTAGTTATCGTCACACATATGGAGCTCCTTGAGAAACAGAGGCAGAGCGAGAGACTTTTGTGTCACATAACTTTGCTTTGGGAATAGCCTAGTTATTGTGTATAGCCTCATTTAGAGTTAATGAGGCCAGTTTGCAGGGCTTTGTCTTCCCACAGGGCTCTGCTCCTCAGTGCTGCAGATAAACTTTGCAAGGGACGTTAGTTGGCCAGTGAGTGGATTAGGTCCTCTGAGACCTTTTATTACAGCCTTATTATGGTCGCGTGTAATGTGTTTGCCGCCTCAGGCAACTGGTCTTCAGTTATCAGCGTTTAAATAGTACAACATCATCTAATCTGGAGATTTAGTGAGCACATGTGCCCCCAAGTGAATACAACCCAGATGCACACTGAGCATATGCTCTGTTAAAGGTTGGCAGGTTTCATCTGAATGGGTGATTTACTGTGAAATGGTGCAATGCCAATGTTCATTGTTGCAGATTGGTGTAATGGTTGAACCATGGTCCGAGTTATAAGGGTTGTTGGGCTGATTGTTCTGATAGGCAGTGTCCTCTGAAGCTTAAGTGCTATAAATACAGTTTATTACATACTTTAACTTGTTTTCACAGGACCTTGCTCCTATAGTGCCCAAGGACACATTTTACATTTTTAGGCCCACTTTTGGTAAGAATGTGCGTTACATTTATTGGCTATACCTCTGTTTTAAAAAGAAATGGTCTCAGCTCTTTAATACATTTTGAAACTAATATGTTGAACACACAGTAGTTGTGGAGGAAACTTCTGTGTAGCAATGCAGTGGGAGTCACCGACTCATGAAGGAGACACGAGGAGAGCTGGAGCTTTGATGGCAAACACTGACGGTTTGGAGTTTCGGCCGGAGAGTTGACAAGACAGGTGGTGTGTCACGAGTTGACACAGCGGTTGCCAAACCAATTCTGAAGAACTCTTTCTGCAGCTCCATGTTTTATCTAGTTCGGAGTGTAATAATCAACATTCTTTATCAGTGAGACTAAGCAATATGGACCCTGAATCTAACTAGAGCTCTCGTCCATAGACTGGCAACAACAATGCGCCCAAGCTGCCCCTCCTTAAAAGAGATAGCAGCTATACCCAAGGCCGTAGACCAATGCCATGGGAAAGGAGACAGTGAGAGGAGAAAATGATGAACTGTGTCAAAGGATGAATACCTAAGCAAATTATTTCCCTAACAGTAGTGAATATTTTTTAAATCCTCCAGACATCGATTTCCTTTCATTTCTGGAAAGATCAACTTGCAGACACTTTAAATATAGTCGAGTCTGCAATCCTGGGTTGGATTCACACTCAAACTTGTTCTGGCTTGCTTTGGATATAGTCAGCATTATTGTAAAATATACAGTGTGAATGTATAGACATAAAGGAAGACGGGTCTTTTAAATGATTTCAATTGGAAAAAGGAAGATTTCTGCACAGCAGGCTTTGAAGAGGAGACCGTGGGAGGTTTGCAGATTAGGGCCAAGAAACTGTTAAAAGAAAACAGTACGACTCAACTCAGCCATTGTTCCTTCCTACAAGGCCTGGCAAGTAAACTACTGGGTGCACTAATTAGTAGGTTTCCGTTTGCACTCGATATAGAACTAACACCCTGCCAACAGCCTGCTGAGGAGCCTCAGACTCCAAAGGACCACACTTTAACAAAAGCAACATTTCACAAGGTGAGTGTCTGCATCAAGATTGCATTCAGTTACAGCTTACCCATATTGATGAGACTCTGTCCTCAACTTTACAGCCCACTCTTCTTATTCCTCTGAGCTGCATTAGCAGATTGGTTCTGCTCTCTAAATCTGAAGTCACAGCGATGACAAGTGACAGTTCACTGTCAGGAGGAGAGGACACCGCTGCTCCTCTTCTCACCCGTGCTGTCAGGGTTCGAGGTGGATGATTTGTCACCACCAGTGTCTGTTTCTATGCTTCATTGCTGCAGGTTCAAGCTGTGGCTGGGAGGTGCAGTATTCTCTCTGCTTTGAAGGCCGGGTCAGGAACAATCTCGTATGATTTCTCTATTGTGCAATATTAACTTTTAAACTTATTGCTGAAGTTTTCTTTCAACATAGTCTCATACATACACAGCCTTTCTGCCCTTCATACTCGTGTACTTTGTAGAGACCTTTGACTGGAACCATTACTGACACAGTTTGAAATGATGAAGACCAGAGCTCAGTGGTTGGGAATGGATGAGACGATGGAGGTCATCGTCAGAGATAGATAAAGAAGGTCTGATTATACTTATCGTCACACATAAAGAGCTGCACTAGACAGAGACAGGTAGAATGAGAGACTTCAAGGAATGGCCTAATTACTTTCCATAGACTCATCTCAAATTCAATTAGAATCTGATCCTCAACCTAAATGTTCATTTGAACTGATTTATTCAAATGGGGCAATGGAAACACTGACATATTATCACTATAAAAAGTTGCCCTGGTGCACTTGCTGGCAAGCTGATGCTTAAATTACACATCTAGCATATCTGAAGCATCCTTTGCAGTCATGCTTCCTGCTAGCCTGTGAATTGATCCAATAGTCTCTCTCTTCTGGCTCTGTTTCTGGTCTTCACAGCTGCTGTGATGAATATCTGGCTTTTAGCTGTGAAAAAGCTCCACTTTCTTCACCAGATATTCACTAACTTTGGCTGTTTGAAGGCTAAAATTATATTTAGACGTGAGTGAAACTGCAGATTTGGGTTTGTCTCTAGGCACCCCTTTCAAATAGAAGATATTATATGAAATAAAAATTACTTAATATTTCACAAAAACAACTTGTTCTCCTGATGTTGCTGCTCCAGTTGCTTTTACTTGTCTCTCTCATAGTACATAAAGAAAACTAACAAGATCTCAAATACATATCCTTAAAATGTTGCTTGAAAGTGAATAAAGTCACGTCATGACTTCAATACTGCCAGGATGTTTCTGGCAACACCATAACACTGATTCATGCTCAACATGGTTATTAGATTACATGTTAGACGCTTTTATCCAAAGCGACTTACATACTCAATACTGTGGGCAATCACCAGAGGAGCAATTTGGGGTGAAGTGTCTCAGGGACACAACGACATGCTGACAGCAGTGGGGTTTGGACTTGTGACCCCCTGATCCGAACACCTACGCACTAGTCCACTGTGCCACACGCCTCCCATGACTCGTAATTACCTTGAATACAATTAAAATAGTACTTTCAATTCAAAGGTAATGTTTTTTATTGCAAGTCCACAACTCAACAAAATATATAAAATAGTTGTTGTTGCTTTTAGACATTTCAATGACTAAACATACTTACCTTTAAGTTTGTATCAGTGGTTTACGTCTAATGATTCTAACTGATATTGCATAGGACACACACACCACCATGTATTTCAAATCACCGGGACTTATAGCTCAGTGCTATGAACTGTGAGTACAGCAGCAAACAACACAAAGTAAGATGGCTCCCATCACCGAAGTGGAGAGGGGCTTCGAGATGAGATAAGCTGATGGATGAGGCTGCTACCTGCCCGGCTCTCTGTAGATTTATGGCGCCACAGCTCCATGTCCTGTATAGTAATCCATTTGTGGGACACTACATCATTTTCTGACAGCTGAATTAGGGTTCTGTGGGATTGCTCACCTTAGTTTATGACATAAAGGCTTGCAACATCAAACCCTGTGCAGAAGCCAGTGGTGTTTTAGTTTAGTTTTACTAATAAGATTGTTACATAATTAAGTTACATTGCCATAACGTGACAAATCATTCAGTAATAGTTGTTCAGTCGTAATAGAGATTAACCTCAGCAGAGGTAGAAACTGGATGTTTGGTCAGTGACAAATTACAAGCCATTAATTACAAAGGAAAAACTTCTCTGAAGGAAAATGCCACAGACTAAACATGTAACTGACCATCATAAAACACAGATGTATAAATTACGTCCAGTTGTTCTATATGGTATGGTTATGGTAACGATTTATCGAATGACAACGTGGAGGGGTCGCTTTTAATGAGCTACATTATATTATTGGCTTAAGCTCCCACCTTCTGGAACCTTCAGTGAAATGTGTATGATTTTGTATCCGTTCGACCTCAGAATCATTTTCATTTGTCACTAAACATTACCTGCTCATCGGCTAACAGCAGAAACGCACAGTTAGAGACTAGCGGTGAACATAGCGGAACATTTAGCAGCTAAAGAGACAGATACTTCCCTCAGGGGGTGGCCGGAGACCCAAAACAGAGCTTAAAGAATACACATTTGTACTTGCATTCATCAGGTGGACACAGACAAGACTCCTTATCAGTGGTTGTCACGTATCTGCTGGATGTGGATAAAATGTTAAAAAAAATGTATGTTTTACATTTTAAAGGTGACTTGTCTGCTGCTGCACGGGAACATGGGTTATTGCTGTTTTAAGAAGGGAAAATGTTATGCGCCCAGTACTAAATGCCACCAAGGTGAAACATAAGCTTTGATTTCAATACGCTAGAAAAAAGAAAATGCTAATGAAACTTAAAGAAAGCACGATCATTATCATCGATAACTAAAGCTTTATGGACTGTGTTGTATAGGGTGACATATTATAGATCTGGTAACGATTTATTGTACCCCTTGGTTTAAAGGTAGGGTAGGTAAGAATGGAGAAACCAGCTCGAGTGCGCAAGAATTTGAAAGTACACAACCGGAAAGAATCTGCCCCTTCCTTCAGACTTCCTCACAGAGCCCCTCCTCCAACACACACAAACGCGCACATGACCAATGAGGGCACGAGATAAGTTTGTGCACAGATGGAAGGCTGACAGGCAGGTAGGCCATCCAGTTACTTTAGCCGGGCCGGCTCAGATGATTGGTCGTGCTTTTTACAGCGCCACGGCTTCCACAGATGACATTTCTTTATGTATGTATTGTCAAAGCATTTAATATATTCATTGCTATCGGGATGTTAAGAGCATTCCATGGAATATAACAAGTGTTTCTGAAGTGAATTACCTACCTCACCTTTAAGATACTGATATTAAAAAGCTAATCTTTACATTTGACCTTCGTTTACCTAATAGGTCACCTTTTTAAGCAAACTGGAGGTTGGTTTTGGTATTTGACTAAATAAATAAACAAACCTCTTGACCACTTTTAGGGGTTGATTTGAATCATGTCTGTGACAGTATCAAGTTGTTATCAACCATGTCAATTTGAGAATAATGTACTCACTGCAAAATATAAAATATCTTGGAAAAAATGAAACAAAGATGTATCTTAGACTCGGAACATATTTATATTTGGTAATGTATAACAAGGTTTAGTTGCTTTTAACATATTACAAATGTTTCGTATTAATACAGCACAAAAGAAACTACAGTGGGAGCATCATGAATCTCCCGGAAGAGAAATACATTTATTGTTGTAGACATTATTACTTCTAGTCAAACGTTAGAAAAATAATCCATGTCGCACACATCCGAAGTCTCAATATGTGTTACACCATCTCACATTGAAACGAACATGTCTGAAACAAAATCGCAGCCAAGGAAAGACGGAAACAAAAACAAAAAAGCCTCTAAAAAAACATTGTCCACTTCACTTCTCCTCCCTATTTCTTCTGTTTGGGTTTCTTCTTCTTGGCTGAGGTGCTCTCAGATGTCGTCGTTGTCGTCTTGCTCTTCTTCGCTGGGCTCGGAGAAGCGGCGGTGGCTGCTGCTCCGTCGGCCGGTCGCTTCTGTTTAGGTTTCTTGTCATGTTTCTTTTTCCAGTGACCTGTGCCTGCTGCAGGTTTCGCCCCTCTGAGGGCCGCCTGCTCCGCTGCGGCTGCCGCGGCCGCCGGCTCTAAGATGGGAATGTCTCGCTTCCTACGCTTCTTTGACTCGGGCAGGAAACCTTTCTTCTTCTTCAGAAGTTCCTTTGGGTCGGCTTTCTTCTCGGGCTTTATCTTTTCAACTTTGGGTTTTCTGTAAATGTGAAGAGGAACACACGCAAGGTCATCATGATGGATTGAGACAAGGCAAGGAAGGCCATTTCAAAGTGCTTTACTAAAAGAATACACTGAGATGCAGAACATCGCAACACACTGAAAGAATAACAACTGCAACACAGGTGTTATGAGGTAAAGAAAACAGTGAAATGCATAATTCATAAATAAAATAAGTTATTAATTCAATCAAAAATAATAATAAATATATAAGTTGATTAAATGTATCTTGTTCAGCAAGAGTCAGTATGAAATGCTTTTGATTGAACCACTTATTTGGGCACCAACACATGCTAAACCATATCAGTATGTAGTGTCTCTACTTTAAAGAGTCCTCTCCTGCTGATGTTC
>CALSBZ010040286.1:0-28303 GCA_943591055.1 Gobionotothen gibberifrons | reverse complement strand
TCTCCTGAGCTTTGTCCATGCAGCTCTGCAGGTCCTTCATGATGACCAGCAGCTCTTCAGGGGCCTTCAGGAGAGATCATTATAACGGCTGCAATAACAACACTATTCCAATATAACAAAGCCTCTGGTGGCGTGCAGTACCTTGAACAGGTGCATGCCGACCAACAGGAAGAGCTGCTGGAAGGCGCTGCTCTCTGCTGACGGACCTTTCTTTGCTTTCTTCTTCAGGTTGGCCACAGACTCCAGCATGCTGCAAGAAAACACACGTAGAGCCAGGGTGTGAAACATACTCTCGTTTAGCATCACCCATTCAACAGATAGTGTCCTGCTCCTGCAATCCAACTTTATTCATATAGCATGTTTAAAAACAACAGTTAACTAAAGTGCTGTACATCAATAACTATATATATTTTTATTTTACTTTTGAATGATAAATAAGATAAATAAAATAAATAAAATAAATAAAATAAATAAAATAAATAAAATAAATAAAATAAATAAAATAAATAAATAAATTAAATAAATTAAATAAATTAAATAAATTAAATAAATAAATAAATTAAATAAATAAATTAAATAAATTAAATAAATTAAATAAATTAAATAAATTAAATAAATTAAATAAATTAAAAACCCAGACTGATACGTGTTATACGTGAATATAGAAAAGCCCACCTGTCCCAGGCCTGGCTCTGCTCGGGGCTGAAGGGCTGGCTGCTCTGGGCGTGTTTGGGCTGGCTCAGCAGGCTCTGGGCGTACTGCACCAGGTGGTAGATCCACATGGTGCCGTCGGCCGTGACGCCGAGCGCACGCTTCTGACTCACTGCTACACCTTCAGGAGCGTCCTCCGCCAGAGGGAGGTGGTGCATGGAGAGGAGGAGGCTGGGGGGGGGGGGCAGACAGGAAGTCAGAGAGGAGGCAGTGATACTAAACACGCATGACAACTTTTGATCAAAACTCTGTGAGGTTACGATGCACGCTTTTGTATTTGGCTACGTTTTGGTTTCCTGACTGAAATGAATGTTGCTTCACACATACACCTTAGAGATATTGTTCTGTTAAAACAATCTGTACTGTGTATCAGAATCCAAACCCTTAACTTTTATCCCAGGGATTCTGTAACACTTGCTCAATTTTAGATTTATACAAACAGTAGAAGATTGTGTTAAACTGCACACGTTGTGCTATATTTTATGAGAATACATAAATATATTACAATATATGCAGTAGTGTAATTATATTAATACTGTTATTAATACTAAGTATCTGGGACATATCGTCACAGAGGAAATGGCTGATGATGACATGTATAGACAGCGGTGTGTCTTGTATACACAAGCTAACATGTTGGCTAGAACATTCTCTTGGAGTTCAGATGAGGTTTTAAAGGGGAACCTCTTGAGAGCTGATTGCACTCCTCTCTACACTGCATTATACTCTATACTGCCCCCTTGTGGCAGTATACTGCACTCTACTCTATACTGCCCCCTTGTGGCTCAGGTTTAAGAAGGCGAGCCTCCAGACGCTCCAGGTTGCTTATGAGGATGCTTTGCGTATACTGCTTTGAAAAGGTGGTGCAGTGCAAGTGAAATGTTTTGTAAAGCACGAGTCAACACGTTCCATGCTCTCTTGAGAAACCTGATGTATAAATGCATCTGTCGATTGAATGATTCTCATAACTCTGTCATTATGCTGCTTTCAAACCCGTGTCTCAGTACTGTACGATACCAGTCACCTCTGTGGAAACATTGGTATAACTGCCTTTTTTTAAATTTATATTTGAGTGTTGTATGTCTTTTAAAAATGGACCTCGAGTCTCTTCAATAAAAGCTGATGATGATGAAAGTATTCCAAATAAATACAGTGTACTAATCCTCACCCAAAGAAAGAGTTGACGAGCACGGCTTTGATTTTATCGTCCAGCGGGACGGACAGCTTCCCCTTCGTCTCCGGGATGTCGGCCGAGGCCTTCTTGGTGATGAAGAACGCGTGGAAGAAGACAAACCTGGAAGAGCAAAAAAGAATTAGACACCGGCTGACAGCTGTCTCTTCTCTTCATGTAGAATAAGCCTTCAGTCAGCTCACCTGGCCACATCCATGATCAGATCCTCAGACTTCTTCACCAGGTGGTTATCGATGATCGCACAGAGCCGAGAGATAATCCACTTCCTCAGGCGGAAGACGGAGTCATCCTTCCTGAGGATGAAAAAATGAACAATTACATTCAACCAATTTCCATGTAGACAGGTAGGCATGCTGCTGAAAGGCCAGGTCGATTAAAATGACTGACAGTCTCATCCCACGGGTCATAAGACTGTTCAACACCTGAACTTTTGAAAGAACATCCATAACATTCACCTGCTTGAAACTTAGAAGTGAGTTATCTCATATATCATATTCCAACTACTTGTATAGACTCTCCTTGCACTATTCTATTCTATTTGTATTACTTGCACTATTTTATCTGTTTTATTGTGTTGTTCTTGCTGTTAAATACCCACCAACTATGTGCAATATATATATGCCGTTAATAACTGATTCTGAGTGCACTGTTGGAGGAGCCTGTGACCTAAGCTTTTGTAGCTATGCACACATGACAATAAAAGCCTTGAATGTTGAAACTCACTGTTCCTTGGCTGCCGGGTTGTCCTTCTGCTTGCGCGTGCTGAAGTCCAGCAGTTTGTCGATCTGCGGCTGCAGGAAGGTTTTCTTCAGCCAGGCGACGTACTGCTCCACGGCGGCCGGCTGCAGGTGCTGCACCACCCTCCACACCGACGGCACCACCGGGTAGCCCTTGTTGGTCAACGCGGAGAAGCGCACCATCACGATCAGCTGTTTGTCCGCGTCCTGACACTCCTGCAGGAAGTCCGACACGAACACATCCATCTCCGGAGCCAGCTTGAAGCGGTCCGGCTTCTGCAAGAGAACAATAATGGAAGTTTGGATTTTATTAGCCGTTCATATTTTATTGTTTAAAAGATGGCGTTTCCCATTAAGCACTTTGCTCTGGGTTCCTCTATTCAACAGAATTAATGGATTTATACTTCAATTATTGATATATTCAATAATTAATTCAAGTTGTGTACTCTTTCAAGAGGCGCTTTCACACCAAGTACTTTGCCGTACTTACTTAGTTCATCAGAACTCTTTAGTTCTCATGAACCAAGTACAGATCGGGTTCACACCGGAATAAGTCCCTGGGGGAGGATTAGGCAAATGAAGCAGCTGATGTCACTTCTTCTTCTTCTGCTTTGGGTTTACTGGCGTGACAACTTCACGGCGTATACTGCCACCCGGAGTCCCCGTCCGGAAGTCCCCGGAGTTGGGGAAGGCTTCAGTAGAAGCTGCTGGGACTCCCAGCAGCTTCTACTGAAGCCTTCAGAGTAAACGGCCAGAACGCCGACACCTCCTCATCTCCACCGCTCCCATGTTTTATTTTGTGTTGCCATAAGTTATTCTCGCTCCGTTGGTGCGCCGGGTTAATGCTAATGCTAATAATGCTAATGCCAGGATAATAAAATGGCAGCTTCACAAAACGTTTTGGGAGTTTTACGGGGCGTGGTTTTCAATCCGCCCAGCCAATCAGACATAGGAACCTCTTTCTCCCACGAGAGTCCCTGCTCTCTAGCAGGAACTGAAAAGGGGGTGAAAAGGTTCTGATGATCTAGTTCCAGATTTGTTTGGTGTGAACGCGACATTTCAAGAACTATCGGAACTAAAGTGGGAAAAGTACTCCGGTGTGAAAGCACTCCTGTACTCCTGATCAATTTCAAGCGATAATCTACAAAGCTATTTTTCACATAAAGACATCCGGTAAAGGGAATGCTTTTTAAAATAAATAAATCTATAGGATCGCGATATCACTTGATTAACAGATATGTAAGTTTACCCTGTTCTGCCTTTCTACTGCTTTCAGTATACCGCTTAAAATCAACATATTGCTTGTTGATTTTCATAAAAATGTAGACAAATATTTTCAAGATTCATTCAAATTGAAGTTAAAAAGGCACAAATAAAATAAAGCAAATCAGTGTTACCTAATAAACTGCAGTTTTCTACCTTTCCTTCAACTAACTCAAACCCCTATGTGCAATGAGGCAACCGTGTTCATCTCGCATGAAGACGTTAAAGTCAAAGTGCTATATTGTGCAGCTAGACGACTGACCTGAGCCGCCACCACGTGCTCTCCGTACTGCACCATCACCTCTCCAGATAGCACCTCCTGCAGCTGCTCCGCAGACAGGAGAGGCAGCGCGCTGCCCAGCAGCCGGAAGCTCAGGTAGCTGAGAGGAGAGACAGCAACAGGTCAGAGGGTCAAACAGGATAAAGATACAATACAAATAATACTAAAGTACACAGATATTAAAAAAGGGAACACATGCTGCAGGTCGAGGTACAAATAGAAGGCTACTTCTACAGAAAGACTTAGGATAGGGTTCATCCTTATAAGGACACAGGTAGGAACAGTTCAAGACAACGTCATGAATCGGACCTTCCTCAGCTCCACATTAAATACAAACATGCAAGATATTGGTGAATGAGGCTCATTGTCTCTCGGCCCCTCCCTCCCTCCCCACCCTCCACGCCGTCCCCTCCCTCCATGCCGCCCCCTCCCTCCATGCCGCCCCCTGATAGAGGGGTTATTATAGTGTTTTATCTTGTTATGCACTTAGTTGATTCTTCTCTCAGAAGCAGCTGGGGGTCTGGGGGAGAGATCTTCAGAATGTGTTTGGTATCCGCTGTGACACCTCGTGGCTCAGAACATGTGAATTGTGAATTCTCCGGCCGAAGCTCCAAAGAAACCATCAGTGCTTTCCATCAAAGTTCCTGCTCTCCTCGTGTCTCTCTGAGTTTCCACCCCCCCCCTCTGTGTACTCACTGCGCGGGGCCTGAAGGCTCCTTCAACATGCCGTTGATGATGGCGTTGTCCCAGAAGAGCTGGAAGCTGTCCTCCTTCAGAGAGAGCTTCAGGAGGTCCAGCACCACGGAGGGGAGGACGCACTCCTTCTTCACCGAGCGCGCCGCCATCTTTAACACGTCCAGCAACCTGCAGGGCATCACGCAGGCATTAGGTCCACCTCACTGCAGCTGGTATACATATATATATATATATATATATATAGAGCTAGATACGAGTATTAGGACCATTCTCTTCAAAAAATTAAAAATACATTCTGTAGATGTGGGTTTTTTCCAACATTAAAGTAAAGATATGAGAATAAAAACTCACATTAAAGAGAAACAACTTGATATTATCTGACATTATATAAAGTCACAAACTGACTACATGTTCCTGTGAATATCCCCCCCTCCCATGGCTCCATATTTCATTTATGTTTTGCCCTGTTACACGACCATGAACAGCAGGTGAAGTAGATACACTTTGGTTTAGGGAGATCTTGATGAAAGAAATATGCGAGGGGGGAAGAAGCCCCCACTCCTCTCACTTGGGGATGTTGTCAGCGTTGATGATGGTGGAGCAGCCCAGCAGCTTCTTCAGTTTCTTGGGTTTGAGGGTCTGGGGGAAACGCCTCAGAGCCACCAGCAGCAGCTGCAGCTGCTCCGGGGTGCTGAACGCCGCCTCCAGCTCCGTCTGCAGCGCGCTCAGCAGAACCTCCTCAAACACATCCTCTGGGATCTGAGGCAGCCAATCAGCAGGGAGAACTCATGTTTAACTTCTTTAAAGCTTTTATACAAGTATTCAAAGAAACTTTACAATACAAATATGTTTTATACATGCAAAACAAACAATACAAAAAAGAAACAAGATGCATTGAAATGGATAGAAAAAAATTAACAACAAAAAGGAGTTTAAACTTTCGTGTTGTTGGTTTAACAAACGCAGATAATGTTCATAATGAGTTCTACTCAAATAAAAGATCATCTTATTTTGTACTTCTTTAAGTCTGTAGTCCATTCCCCTGAAGACATGGCACACTGACAAGATGGATTCAAGTCAAATAAAACGTGTTGTAAATGACCTATGTGTATTAGATAAGACTAGCTAGAGTAGAGCTGTGAGTGTTCACCTCGTTGAGAATGTCCATCATGGTTTTAGTCGGCAGTTCCTTCAGGTGCTGTTTGCGCTGACTGAGACTCTGCAGCAGCTTCACACACCCCAACACCACCTGGGGCTCCTGCACACACACACACACACGGGACGGACCACAACCATTCATTGCTTATTTTGTTCCAAAAAACATGTTTGTTTCCATTTATATCTCAACCTATTCGGAAAAAACTTAAACCACTTGTGGTGAGACTACTTACTTTAGGCAGGCGGCTGGACTGGTGAATGGCGAGGACGCCAAACAAGTTCCCAAACATTGCATTTCTAAAAAGTTTCTAAAATAAACAAGAAAGGAAAAAGTCAACATTTAGGAAAAATAACGTTTTTAAACTTTTGGAGCCAACAGAGAAAGAAAACATTAAAAACACTCACTTTTTTCACGGTCTGCAGATTGTGCTTTTCTTTGATTCTGTCGAGAACAGTCTGTAGAGAAACATCTTCGAAGGCACTGAGGACCTGAGGGAACAGAAACTCACGTTATAATAAAGCCAACCACGTTCCTTATATCCTACCCACTGCTACTGGAGCTCAGTTTCCAAAGCTTCACAATTCATCAACGCCATGACCCGCACACATCCCTATTCAGAGACTCAACTGGAAAACTACCGTACTTTCCGGACTATAAGCCGCTACTTTTTCCCCACGCTTTGAACATCGCGGCTTACACTACAGCTTCAAAAAAAGCTTGGAGCTGGGCGTGTCTGAAGCTTGGGGATTTTATTCGAGCCCCGCAACCAACAACCAATCACATGAATGTCCCGCCCCGTTTACGTAGTGTTAACATAGCTAGCAAGCTATGCTTGGATATACTGGATATAAAATCCCCAAACAGGCGAAAGCCTACCAGTTTCACCCACTGTCTCTGCCACCTCCCCCCATGCCTGGTTCCTCCGGTTGTATCCCGGTAAGTTAATAGGGACTGGTCATACAAAACCGGGTGATTTGCTACGGCGATAATTAGTTTATCCTCCATCTGTTTTTGAAATATAGAAATGAACGGCGGGATATCTCTCCCAGCTTAGACGCGGTTTGATTGGCTAGGACTTGAGCTGTCAGATTTTCAGAAACGGGATTTGATTGGCTGGCGCTGGCTTCTCCGGCGAGCCACGCTACCCACAATTGGTGACCGACCAGTGGGTGCGGCTTATATTCAGGTGCGCTTAATAGTCCGGAATTTACGGTAGTTTGACTTCATTAAAACATAATGACTTAACAGTCTACTCCAGTGTGCGGTTAATCACGCATCTTAAAACAGAGTTGGTAAATATATTGTGTCACACGTAGTGCTGGGCTTTAAATCGTCTCATACCGAATACCTTGAGCTTTATTCCGTATAATATAAATGTTTCATATACCGTAATAACGTTTAAAATGTGGCGTAGGGCAGCGGTTCTCAAACTGTGACCCTGAGGGTACTGCAGGTGGTCCGTGGAAAAAAGCTAAATAAAATCCACTTTTTACTATCAAGGATTTTCAGGGACCACCTCATATGTGACTTGCTCTATCGAAATCATAAAGTTGTATACACTGTTGGAAAGAGGAGGTTCCTAGCTTTCTAATGATATCAGGCAGTGGGGTAGTGGTCGTTGGGCTCATCGGACATTTATGAGAGAAAATCTCTAATGTCCAAGTGCAAGTGAATGCACCACTAGACACGAGCCTTGTAACCCCTCCCCCGGCCCTGGCGCGAGTGTGGAAATATCTTTGGCGGCGATTTCATTTGAACGGGACGGAGCAAAACGAGAAGCTTCCGGACTTACGGAAGGAACGAGGTATTTGCAGTCTACAATGACAGAGAAGAGGCTGTCACGTTTGGCTGTACTCAGCATTGAATCAAAACGCACTAAAGCTTTGGATCTTATTCAGTTTGTGAGGCGTTTTGCTGAACAGAATGATAATCGCCGCATCATAACAGTGATTGACAGCTGATAGGAATAATATGATTGTTAATATTACATATTAATTCAGACAAACATCGATGAGACCGTTAATTTATGTACTTATTGCAGCAGTCTGCATAGATTTGGTACTGGTCTAAGAGTGAAACAAACTAATTCAGTTATTGTTCAGTTAAAATGCATTCAATTATGTCTGCCATCTTATATATATCTATTTAAGGCTTTACTGATGTGCCACAATGTCACCTAATGTTATTCAGTTAAAATATGAATATGTTGGCTTTCCAAGTTAACATTGATTGATATGACTGCATTGTGGCATTGTTTGGGACGACCTAATTAAAATAGCGTCCGCCGTCCTCTTTGAGAAACATACACAACGCAGACAGACACCGCTCACAAAAGTATCAGATAGGCTTCAATTTACTTTTGATTGTCTATAATTAACTATTATAAAATATCGGCGTTTTAACACTACGTTTATATATGTACTTATTTTTACGGTTTGCATATGAGGTGGTCCGCGAAAATCCTTGATAATAAATAGTGGTCCGCATAAACAAAAAGTTTGAGAACCCCTGGCGTAGGGCGCTCGAGATGTGCGGCAGAGAAAGGAGTCCCTTATTCATTCATAAGAAAAGTATTTGAATGTGCACGATGCAACTTTTGCTGTTATCTGGGACGCAAAGTTTGCACAATAAAATAGTTTACATTTTGCAGTCGTTTCACGCATTCTGATTCCTTCACCACAAAAGACTCATGAGGGCCATGATATGAGTTTTTAGTCATACCGCTATAGTCACATTTCTGATATTCACAAGTACAGAAGTGAGCCTGAAATACAATTCTATTTACAAACTTGTGTGTTTTAGAAATGTTTGTGAGGTTGTCTCACCTGTCCCAGAGCCAGGCTGAAGCCGGGCCTCGCTGCCTCTCGAGTGTGAGCCAGTCCGTCCACCAGCCTTTTAAATGTGTAGTCCAATTCATCTGCCTGAAACACACACACACACACACATGATCACACAGATGATGCAAGCAGTACCTAGTTAGAGTATCAACCAACATATTGTACAATGAACACGATCACTAGTCGTGGTCCTGCCTGATGTTCACTTTACTACTTCTTTTGTGGCACCCACAGGATTGTTGACATCCACCTGGATTCATCTTATTATTATTATTTATAGACACATGCATTCTCAAGCATTTGGACTATGTTGTTAATGTAATGTCTTTTTAATTTACACACGACACTTATTGCACGTCTGCCCGTCCTGGGAGAGGGACCCTCCTCTGTTGCTTTCACCGAGATGTCCTCAATGTTTCCCCATTAACTGTGGAGGGTTTCTTTGGAAGTGTTTCCTTATCCAATGTGAGGGTGTCGTATTTGTATTCTGTACAAACTGTTAAGTCCACTGAGACAATGGTCAAATGTGTGGTATTGGGCTATATAAATACACCTTGATTGATTACGTTTTAATTACATACTTTTATTTTTGGTACTTGGTACTATTTCGATATATTCCTGACGCCATCACTGCAGTTTGATTTGAATGCAGTACGTGGATTTGCCCCCCTATACAGCACATGCAGTCTTTACTCATAACAGAATATGCTTGACATTATAGTCACTATTACTTTTATTGTCGTACATTAATGATGTATTCCTTCCACCACTACTGACGTTACAAGTGTTAAATGCCATAAACCACTAACTAGTTCCGTTACTTCGCAGTGTGTCCACGCTGTGTGTTTGTGTGTGTGTGTCAGATCTCCCCTCACCTGGTCGCTTTTCTTCAGGTACTGGATCAGGTCTTCCACGGCCTTCAGCCGGACCTCCTGCTCGGGCTTGGCGATGTCCCAGAAGAAGTCAAGGAAGACCCGGTTCTGCTGCAGGACTCCGGCCGGGCGCACCGGCTCCGCTGTTTTCACGGCGAGCTCCACCATCTCTACAGACATTTCCCTCTGTGGTCTATCAGTACATGCTGCTGCTGAGAGGAAGGAAACACGTGTGGAACTCCGCGGATTCTACTTCCGGGTCAAACGTTTTTTTTACTTTTGAAAAACTTTATTGGAAAAAATAACAGAAGTGTTACAAAATGGCAAAAGTGTAACATATTTTGAAAAAAAATAAAGTATTAATGATACAATAACGATTACAAATATAAATTAAGACTGTTACACTTTTAGAAACTGAAATAAGTTATACAAATGTCAAACGTATTTTAAATAAATCTCTAATTTATGGATTTTAATATTGTATTACATATTTTTACTCATTATTATTAATTTTATTTAAAAATTCATTATTCCGAGTCCTTTGAAGACATTTAAATGCTTTCTCAATAAAAAAAATCTAAATAAAAGTAATCTCATCTCTTTTCAAATGTGTAAGTTTCCCACTGGACCGTAGAGGGCTCCCACACCATTTGTGATGTAACATGTACACAAACATCATTCTGCAAAAACAAAATCAAACCTCTGAGTGAAAGAACAACAAGCAAAACATATTTTTAAAGGAGGAAGACTTTAAATTGTTGCAGCAGAGGATCACACTTAAAGACATTAGATTGAAACTGGACAAAAAGATCAGAGCATTTCCCTTTTCCATAAAAAGATGTTCTTTATTAAAACTACATGCACATTCTTTAATTCCCGGGCCAAAGCATTTATTGGCGGATGGAGATTTGAAGTTGCAAAAAAAAAAAATTAGCATCAAGAGTCAGACTTTAAGACTTCATCACAGTGTTTCCTCCCGTTCACTCGTTGGGAGCAGCGAGCACAGTGTCCAGCGCTCTCTGAGCCTCTGAGATCTGCTGCTGCAGTCTCTGCTTCATGGCCTCGTTCTGGGCCTTCTTCAGCATGTCCTGCATGTCTCTGATGGCCGCCCGGTAGCCGGGGGCGTTGTGAAACACTCGGATGGCTTTGTCGCCGCTGCACGCCAAGAATCGTCCGGTTACATCGAACCTGAGGTCGTTGATCTCCTCGCTGTGGACGCCGTGCAGCTCCTCCTCCAGCTGGCCGGTGGTGGCGTTGAACATGGCCACGTTGCAGCCGTCACTGATGGCGACCACCCGGCCGTCCGGAGACAGCGCCGCCAGAGTGCCTTCAGAGGACGAACAGGGGACCGTCTTCAGGAGGTAGGGGTCCTGCTGCTTCTTGTACTCAACATTTGTATTCCACAGCTTCCACGTGCCATCTTTGGAGACAGTCACCATTCTAAAAAGGTGGAAAGAAACATGTTGCATAAATAAACTGAGAAGATGCTGAGGATAGACATTCTCTGAAGCTCTCTTATTTACATCTTTACAAAATCTGTACAAAAAACAATGTGTGAAATCATTAATGAAAAATGTTTAATGTTGCTAGGAGATGCATTGTTGTTCTTTAGACAGAGCCAGGCTGTGTTTCTAAACGACTAAATATCTTGACATCGATTTCTCCATTTGTGCTTTTACAAAATATCTCAGTAATGTGTAGAAATGACTAAGTACAGAACAATGTGGTTGTTTCAGAACACTTGATTTTACAAAATGATATAAAATCTAACATGATATGTGGTCTCATGACATCATCTCGACTTTCTTGTCATGTTTAGCATTCATACGAGAGTGGTATCAATCTTTTCATCCAACAAGAAATGGGTTCAGAAAACAATCAGCAGCAAAGCCTCCTTACTTGTGAGAGTCATTGGAAAAGGCGAAAGCATGAACTCCTGCAGAGTGGCCCTTCAGGTCGAAAGCTCGTGCGACTTCTTTAAACTCTCCTCCCTTCCCGAAGCAAACCTCCCACACCTTGACGTCAGTAGTGAAACCACACGAGGCTACGAACCTGGGAGACGGACAAAACACACATATTACATTATATTAATAGGTGATGACTTTCATTGTGGAAGTAGCAGTGGTGGACTGGCCATCGGGACGTTCGGGAAGTGGACCGGTACTGAAGTGGGCCGGTCGGACGATGTGGGCCGGTCGGATAAGTCACTAGCACCCCCCCAACGTTGACAATAGATTAGCGGTATTTACTTGCGGTACTGAGGTGGGCCGGTCGGATAAGTCACTAGCACCCCCCCACGTTGACAATAGATTAGCGTATGTACTTGCGGTACCGAGGTGGGCCGGTCGGTCGGATAAGTCACGAGCACCCCCCCGTTGACAATTTACTAGCGGCATTTACTTGCGGTACCGAGGTGGGCCGGCGGTACCGAGGTGGGCCGGTCGAGAATCCCGGGCTGATTGTTAGTCCCGCCCCTGGGAAGTAGGTATGTGTGAGTACCTTTTCTGGTTGAAAGTATTTTAAACTGCTACACACAAAAATAAAATCAAACAATTCTTGACTTTATTAAGATCCCTTTTCGTTTTGAAAATCTTTTACTGAAGATTTTAGGTTAAAAAAAAGGCACGTTTAATCAAATTAGAATCTATGTTGGAAGACAATTAAACATAAAAACCTGCAAAGGGTGTTCATATGTTTTCTGCGCTCTGTGTATCGGAGGGATCCCTATTCTATGTTCTAAGAAGTGAAATGTTTCCAGCGAGGGAGGAGAGACTGACCGGCCGCAGGGGGAGACGGCAGCGTAAGAGTTGGTCATCTGGTTGGTGTTCAGGGAGGCCAGGATCTCCCCCTTCAGGTCCCAGATGTGGATGGTGGTGTCCGTGTAGGCGCTCATGATGAACTTTCCTGCAGAGATGAAACACTGAATGAGTTCATCCTGGCATTACTTAGTATTTCTATCTGATGACAAACTAGAGGATTCAAGTGCTGTGGTCACTTTGGGATTTTAGTTTTTAGACGTTAACTTGCATTCATTCATAAATCACAGTAAACCAGTCTGGGTACCAATTAGCAACACTAGTATGAGGGTTGCATCACTTTTTAGTCATTTCGATTTGTGTCTCTGAAGTCCTCTGTGTCTCTTTCTGGTTGTTTAGCTCGCTTGTTTTCAGGTCATAGTGCAAATTAAAAAAAACTCAATTAAGTTTAAACATACAATAATAATACAAACAGTATCTACAAATCCAAACATGACTTTAAGACGTTTTAGATGTACCTGTCTCTGCAATGCCGATGTTTAGGATGGGAGCCTTGTGTTTCAGTGGGAAGTCCTCCGGAGCAGCTTTGAAGTTCATAGTGCCGTCCTCCTTTTTGGTCATTTTGAATATTCGAATGGTGTCTCCATTAGCCAGCCAGGTGATAAAAGCCCTGTAGGAGAAAGGTGTGCATTAGTATGAGCCTGCGTCCAAAAATCACCTCAAGAGGAACCAGTACTATTTTTTAAACCTTTCACACTGACGAAAAAATCGAAATGTTAACGGGTTTTTGTTTTGGCTGAGCTAAGGCTTGAAGACATTCCTGATTGGGCAGGCGTTTGGGTATTTTATTCTATGTTTTTATTGTGTATTGTGTTTTTCACAATGTATAGAGAGCCTAAGTCCCTCCCTTTCCGGTGGACCACCATGGGACCTTATTTCGGAAAAAATATGTATTGTAGTCAATGGCGAGAGAGAAATAATTGTTTTATCCCGTTTGAATTGTGCCATGAATCACACATGTTTGTCAATTAAAAAAAAAAGTCCAAGTCAAGAAAGTCACAGTTTGTCGTAAAACTGTTGAAATATAAGACTATGAAAAATACACAACAAGAAAGACTACAAATACAAGAGTAAGTAACCTTGTACAGCCGGTGCCGCATGCTGGCTCTTACGGAACACAGCTGTCAACATGCCCAGACGTGTAATGATTTCCACCTCCTTTAATACTTTTCACCTCACACTGGTGTTGGTGACATGTGTTGTGCGAGACCAGAGATGTAGTTCATTGAGCGGTTTCACACAAAACTAAGTGTTACTTCACAGTTTTACGACAAACTTATTTTTTTCTTGACTTGCAAAATTATCTTTTCAAATTGACAAACATCATATGTGTAATTCGTGGCACAATTCAAACGGGATCGAAAAAGTATTTCTCTCTCCAATGACTTCAATACATATTTTTCTGAAATAAGGTTCGATGGATCGGAAGTAGAAGGGCGGGACTTAGGCTCTCTATTTTTTGTATGTTTTAATGCTTTGTTAAGCACTTTGTGACTATGTCTGTCAAAAGCCCGTTTATAAATAAATGTTACTTACTTGTAGTTTTTTTTTAAATTATTTACAGTTGCATATATCTATATATGAGGGTCTGCACTAGTACAATAGGAGAGAGAGGTGGAGACCTGGAGTCGGGGCTGAAGCGGACCAGCGTGGCGTGATCCAGATCCACGTTGGCGCGCAGACACTTGTGTTCCCGCTCCAGGAAGTCTTTGGTGCTCCAGATCCGGACGGTGCGGTCGTCAGCGCAGGACGCCAGATACTTCCCGTTGCTGCTGAAGTCCAGACACGTCACGTTCGCACTGTGGCTCTGAAGAACACGGACACAAAAGCTTTAAGAAGTGGCTTTGGGAGAAAAAGCCTGAAGTGAGGCAAACACAAAAAAACACATCACTAATACAGTTGCCAGTTTTTCAGTTTCTTTTTTATTCTTTATTTATTTGGGCTCACGTTATATTAAAAGTACAGTTTTGCTAATCATATATTTTTTAGAGACACGAAAATGACAAATTAAATACCGAACAAAATTGGTAAAATAAAATAAAAACGAAAAAGTACATAGCTGTTGTTTGAAATGACAAATATCTACACATGAACAACATTTTTCAGTTTCATCTAGTTAAAACTAACACTTCTGAATTCAACATATACATTATATTTCCATGAAGGTCATTATGTTTTATGTTGTTTTTGTTTAGGCCTGCTACTAACAATTATTCTGATCAATAATGATAAATGCCATGCCACCACGCAACATCAATGAGGGCAAACTTTTTGACTTCTAAACTGTTGATAACTACGAACATGTCGTAGAACGAGGACCCTCTCTTTACTCAGAGCCAGTTGTAATGTCTGTGTGCTCAGGTTTACCTTCAGTGAGGCGGCCAGCAGCTGGTGGCTGAACGTGTGCTGCGAGGCTTTATCCTTTCGGACGCGCAGCTTCTCCTGCTTTGGCTTCTTGGAGGCAGGAACCTTTGCAGCACTGCCTTCAGCTGAGAAACAAAACAGACGGCGACTCAAAAACATTTCACTTTATGAGACTACAAACTAAAATCTGTGTACATTTCTGTTGTCACTATTAAAATGTCTCTGGTGCACAAAGGGGTGATATGGATTGTGCAGTTCCTAACATCTTGCAACAACAAAACTAAGCTATGGAAGCATCTGTTGTAAAGAGGTTTTTCTTCCATCCTTCAATGATGTCAATTTAAAAACATATACAAACAGTATAATTCAGCAACCCAAAACGTTTTTGACCCAATTGAAGGAAAGACAAATGATTCAAACTTCTATTTTAGTGTTGTCTCCACAGTTTTGCATGAAAGATAAGATAAGATAAGATGTGGGAAATGTTTGCGTTGCAGCAGCATTTAAAACAAGGCATTGCACATAAGAGAAATTAAGAGTAGAACTAATCAAGTATAACGTTAAAACATCTCAACATAGAAATAAAACAGCAATACAAATAGTAGAAAATATACTGACGAATATGATTTGTTTTTCCAGTCCAGAAAAGCCTAAATGACCCTTGATCAGAACGTACAACTGGGCTTTAAATATCTAGTTTGTCCATTTCTCATAAAGCCTCATACAGTCTTCTCAGTAGGTCAAACTGTCCAGATCCAGAGCGATGCAAAAGCAACACGCTGCCCGTGAATTGAAGCCTGTTTTAGGCATTATTGTGCAAAATGGCCTCTTCCCATTTAAACCTGCACACATCTTGATGCTAGGCTTCCTGCATCTTTGACTAAAGACTGCTGATTTCTCCTTTCCTTATTGCTCTTATTCTTAAATGTGTCTTTGTGCACATTCAATCATCTGCAAGTACAACACAAACCCTTAAAAGAGGCCTTCCTACAACCTAAAACGAAGCTCTGAAGCACTGAGAGGTCAAAGAGCATCATGGTTGAATTTTGATCTCATGTTTGCATAATTTATAGTCAATGAAGACAGGTGACAGTCACTCAAAGTTGCTGTAGTTTCTATTACTCGCTTTGTAAGGTGTCTAGGTAACCGTGGAGGTGCAGTTCTTACACTCACACATACATAAATGAATGAATGGACATGTGTGTGTCAAAGACCCCAGTGATAGTGACAGTTAATGACTCATTGCTCGGCTAGAGTTACGTTAGCTTAGTGTGTCTCTTACCGGTCAACTCCGCCGCTTGCTCTATTTCCTCCCTTATTTCTTCTTTCCTTTTACCTACCGCTATTGCGACAAGTATAACCAGTGCACCCAATAATAAGGTCAAAGCGACCAATGCTGCTACTTCCATCATGTCAAAAGTTTGGTGCCACGTACTTTAATACACTGCTAACGTCTACTTGGCTACTACCCCGCTACCTGAGGCTACTGCGCATGCGTCAAAGTACGTTTTTGTCTTCTTCTTCGTTGATTTAAATGTCGGCAAACAACGAAAAGCGCCAATACCGCCAACTACTGGACAGGAGGGTTGGCATAAGGCAATGCGTAAAAGGATGTAGACCTCTTGTATTCTTACATAAAAAATGGCTCCTATTAGAAAGTAGTATGGAGTAGGAACTCAGATAAAGTCAAGTGAATGTACAGGGTATATGCAGGAATCCTGAAGTCGAATGTAATACCTTTTAAGACCTTTTTTAAGACCCTTTCCATACATTTTAAGACCTCATCGCCACTTGGAGTTTTAACCGGTTACCTTGGCGACACACTTTACTATATACAGTATTGATTGTCCTTCCTCCTTATCTTCCAACCATTTGGACGCAAAGTTGCATTTCCCCATAACGATGTTGTTTAACAACCGGCGTAAACGGTCCTTCGCGCGCTATCAAGCAGTGAGTGAGCGTGCGATGTCCTGTTCAGATGACGTTAAACCCAACGGGATGCCATAAATAAACTACACAGAATCACACTACACACCTACGCAATGATTACATTCAGGCAGACTGTAGAATACAACCTCTTTGGACCATTTATATACTTATTGAAAACAAGCTACAAAATGTAATACCTTGGAAAATGCCGTTAAATACTTTTTAAAAGCCTTAGTTTTTGCTAAATTGATTGATCAATTTTTAATACTTTTTAAGACCCCGCGGACACCCTGATATATAAAAGTCAATAATCACATGAAAAGAAAAGAAGAATGGGACCCCAAAGGGTTGAAATGTGTTCTTTTGTAACATTCAAGTCCAAAATTCAGTTTTTATTCATTCAAAATTAACCACAAAATGCATCACACAAAACAGAAATCATTTTAATAAAAAAAAAAAACCTCGACCGCAGACAGAAATGTGTTTATCGTCCCGTGTGTTTGACAAAAATCTTCGACATCATCATGAGAGTTTATGCAATTACTAAGCAGATGACTAATACCTTTTCAATATGACAAATTGTATCTAAGTAAAGCTGATATTATTTATCTATTAAAACAATGAAATGCCAGAGGGGCTAATGTTTGTTTTGCAGCATGTCATTTAAACACTCACTGTATTAATTTAAAAAGGTGTTAAAATATTATTGATCTTCTCAATCCTGTCAGTGACACAGATTCAGCGCCTGGAGCAAAGAGAGGTAGTCTGGCACAAACAAACATCTCTGCATAAAGAGAGACAAGAGTTCACAGATTCTTTTCACAGGCATGAAGTTGATGAGTTGGCTTTGGTTTGGTCAGCATAAGATAAGAGTAGTTATCTGAGTCCTATACTGACCTGCTAATTACATCAGTGTTGGCAATCACTGTCAAAAAAAGGCTCTAGGAATGCTTGAAATGACAAAAAGTGTGAAACAAGAACACAAAAGTCTGCAGTAACTACTTTAAGACATTAACTAAGTCGCCCTTTAAGTGCAGAAACACATCATTCATGTACAGGGTCAGAGAGCCAATTAAAAAAATAATTTAAAAATGCAAACTTCTCATAACTTTACATTTACACTGCAGTGTTTTTGTACCTTATCTGAATCAACTGTGCCTTTCATCCCAATCACACTCATTCATTCAGATAACGAACTCAAATACTCTGTAACATACAAACCAGTGAGCTCTTCACGTATAAAAAATAAATGTTTGAGTCGAGGCGTCTCAACTTCTCCTTAAGACCAACCAAAGGGAGTGTCCACACACTGTAAAAAAAAAAAAAGAAAAAAAAAGGACTTTGGATATGCTTTTGTTCAAAATCAAACGTGTCTTCTCCCTCTCTTCAAGTATAGTACGTTGGTATGGATCCTGCCTCCTCACATGTAGTCATCCAGGCAGCGAGCAGGCTGTGTGTGCTCTTTCTAACTCCTCTACAAACACAATGTTTCGGGCAAGCACAACGACCTGAGGAGGGGGAGCAGAGGACGTGGTGGCAGCCAGGTTTGATCAGAGTAAGTCAGATCAACGATAGCAGCTGAAGTCCTCTTTAGGCGGTGCTGGACACACGGAGCACGTTACTTCTTCCTGTTGTGCTGCCTCCGCGCCTGAAGCCTCTGACGAGCTCCAATTGGCTTTGATCCGGCTCCGATGGAGAAGGAGGGAGCCTGCTGGGGACTGGGGGACCCTGGGGATAACGACAAGAAGCACGTGTCATTTCTAAGGATCAAATGTAGGCTTGTCCTTCTTCTAGGGCTGAGCAATTCATCGTATTTTAATCGTAATTACGATTTTGGCCTGCCGCAATTACGAAAACAACACTATTATTTAGCTTTGCTAGGTTGTGGCAGCGC
This sequence comes from Gobionotothen gibberifrons, assembly GCA_943591055.1. NCBI lineage: Eukaryota > Metazoa > Chordata > Actinopteri > Perciformes > Nototheniidae > Gobionotothen > Gobionotothen gibberifrons. Next base: position 9,553 of record CALSBZ010040286.1, on the reverse strand, counting down.
AACATATTTGATCTAATCTATTTTTATTGATCATATTTATAAATGTTTAGTAGTTTGTGGAAGTGCGCTACAAAATATTTGTTGATCTTGTTTATTGGTATTTATTATTTTTGATATTATTTATTTAAATGTGAATATAAATGTATCATTCATTTTATTTATTTTCAGTTGAATTACCCGTTCAGGGTAATCAACAGTTAAAAAGATACTGTTCAAATTATTATTTGTATTGGTTTTAAAGTTCAATAAATGGATGTTTTCAAAGTCAATGAATAATCGTATTTAATAATCGTGATATCAATTATTGACCAAAATAATCGTGATTATGATTTTTGCCATAATCGAGCAGCCCTACCTTCTACTAATAATAATAGACTACATTTGTGTAGCGCCTTTCAAGGGAACCAAGGCCGCTTTACATGACGAACAAACAAACGAGAGGCAAATAATGAAGTAAAAATGTAATAAATGTGGGTACCACTTCACAATAAGACTACCCTTATAAAGGATTCATAAAGGGTTTATAACTAGGTTATGAATTAGGTTGTAAACACTTCATTAATCATTAAGAACCATTTATAAACCAGTTCTAACATAGTTTTCATACATCAAGACAGGCTCACTATTTGGCAAGATGACTAAGCCTTATGTTGGCTACTTAGCGAGAACTCAGTGAGCAACAGACACCAAGGATGCTGGCTGATGAAGAAGACGAAGTAAGCTAGGTAGCCAATATAAGGCTTAGTCATCTTGCCAAATAGTGAGCCCACATTCATCTGTACTACGAAGTCTTATATTGGCTACCTAGCGTACTTCGTCTTCTTCATCAGCCAGCAGCATCCTTGGTATCTGTTGCTCACTGAGTTGATTCCCCCCCTTCCATCTTGATGTTTCTTGGCATCTCTTCATGACCATTTATTTACGAGTTACTAACATTTATAGCTGCCAAAAGGGAGCCTTGTTGTAAAGTGTAAACAAATCACCATTTATTAATAAGTTACTACCATTTCTAATAAGGCTTAGCAGTACAGATAAATGTGGGCTCACTATTTGGCAAGCAACCGGTCACCTGTTTATCTCATGTCTTATAAAAGCTTATTAATGATTTATAAAGTGTTCACAACCTAATTAATAAATGAATTACTAACTATTCGTAAACCCTACTCTTATTGTAAAGTGGTACCTAAATAGCAGTAGGAGTGGAAGCAGGGGGACTGTGATGGGTTAGGGGTCAAAGGCCATGGTGAACAGGTGAGTTGTTAATGATGACTTGGAGATGTGAAGGGAAGCAGAATTGCGGATCTCAGCAGGAAGTGCCTTACCACCAGAAACAAAAAGGACATACCGAAAGGAACAGAGTTGAAGCCTTGGACTGGAGTTGCAGGACTTCCAAAGGGGATCGGACCGGCAGCGGCGGCAGCACTCTGACCGAAGGATGGGTTAGACGTTCCTGCAGAGAGAGAAGCACGACTTTATTAAACAGTTCTTTGAGCAACATCAAAATAGCAGTTTTCCCTTTCAGCATTGGACATAATAATGGTTTCTAACATTCCCATTTCTTTCTCTCTATTGCGCAGTAACGTTTTAAATGAGATATTGTATTATTCTCATTCAAAAGACTGACATGTTTGCAAAATATTGTAGTTTCGATCTCAAATATTAAAGCTACATTCTCTCACAAAGCTTGTACTTTATCTGAATATAAACAATTACATACATTTAGTGTATCATAGAGCAGTTCAAGGTTTTATAAAATGTGTTTTATTTCTTACCAAAAGCTGGTTTGTCAGCAGCAGCAGCAGCAGCCCCGAAATTGAAGCCTCCCATCTGTGGTGCAGGGTTACTGGGGGCTGGTGTTCCAAACTGGGGGCATGGCATCGCAGCTCCGAAGTTAAATCCACCGGATGCAGGCTGAGCCGGACCGGGGGCCGCCTGCTGAGGAGCCGCATTTCCAAAAGAGAAGTTGGAGGAGGAGGAGGCGGAGCTCTGAGTCTGTGCGGCTGAACCGAAGCTCGGAGCAGCCGAGGGGGCAGCCGAGGGAGCAGCGGTGCCGCCGAAAGCAAACCCAGTGGAGCCGCTTCCAAACGCTGGTTTAGCAGGCGTCCCAAAACTGGCAGCTGTCGTGGCGGCAGAGGACCCAAAGGGGAAAGAGGGTGGGGCGGCGTTAGGGGCTGGGGTGGATGATGCTCCTCCACCGAAGTTGAAAGAGTTTGGCGCCGCCGCTGAGGAGCCAAAGGTGGCCTGTGCTGCCGCTGTAGAACCAAACGTGGTCGGTGCCGTTTGTGCCGTTGAAGAACCAAATGTGTTCTGAGCTGCCGGTGCCGCCGAGGAGCCAAATGTGTTCTGAGCTGCCGGTGCCGCCGAGGAGCCAAATGTGTTCTGAGCTGCCGGTGCCGCCGAGGAGCCAAATGTGTTCTGAGCTGCCGGTGCCGCCGAGGAGCCAAACGTGGTCGGTGCCGCTTGTGCCGCCGAGGAGCCAAATGTGGCCTGAGCTGCCGGTGCTTGAAAAGACGCCTTCCCAAAGCTGAAGGTGGACTGGGTGGCGGTGGCAGCAGTGGTGGAGGCCGTGCTGGCCATTGAAAAGCCTCCAAATGAAGATGTGGTTGTGTTCTGGCTGGGAGCTGCCTGACCGAAGGAGAATGCCTTCTGGTTGGCTGCCTGAGGGTCTGCCTGTGTGGCACCAAAGGCGAAGTTGCCCCCGCTGGAGGAGGTGGTGGCAGCAGCGGTCGGGACAGGAGCAGCAGCAGCAGCAGCAGTAGTGGTCACGGCTCCAAACTGAAAGGAGCTCCCGGTGTTAGGCGCCTGCGCTGAGGCTGAGCTGGTGGAGGTTGTGGTTGGTGCTGACCAGTTTCCAAAGAGGGATTTCGCAGCTGCTGGGGCTGCGGGCTGCGTGGCCGCGATGGAGCCGGTGGAGGAGGGGGTGTTGGTGATGGTTAAACCAGGGAAAACAGACGGGGTAACTGTGGTGCTGCTAATGGATCCACCAAACATTGATGATGTGATACTGGGAGAAGCGGTGGCGGCTGAGTTAGAGGTGGTGTAGGGTGGAGGCAGTCCGAATCCAGCACTTGAAGTAGCAGCTCCAAAGATGGGCTTGAAACTTTGGACAGGAGGTTTGCTCTCCGGGGTTGATGCAGCTGCGGGGGTGGTGGTGGTGACGGAAAAAATGGGTTTGAACCCTGAAGCCAGCAGAGGGTTGGTGTTGCTGAGTGAAGCTAAGCTGCTGGCGGGGGAAGGAGCAGCAGCAGAGACCGGGTTGGAGGCGGAAGAAGCAGCAGCGATGCTGATCAGACTGCTCAGTCCAAACAGGGTGGGTCCTGCTACAGCAGCAACACTGATGGAGGGCTTGGAGACCTGACTCAGCACCTGGGTGAAGGCTGAGGGCTGCTCCACACCTGTAGAGGAGGATTGAGAGGTGGAGGCAGGAGGGGCGACTCCTGCAGTGGAAACATTCAGGGTGAAACCACTGGGCTGCACCGGCGTGGAGGATGCAGACACTACGGAGACAAAACAACAAGAACATGTCAGAATCAAACAAGATGTAGATGATCGCCTGTGAACAAAACTGCTCAAAGGTTGTTGGTCCACCCTGTCAGAGACTCTATGACTCAGCATGCCATAATATCCTATTGAAGCTGTCCAACAACATCATCTGGGACCCAAACCATGTTCTGAATAGGGATGCCAGAAACTGACCATGATCAAATTCGAAAATCGGACAGCCCTGGCGAATATTAATCGATTATTTTCGATTATGGAGAAAATCGAATAATCGCTGGCATCCCTAGTTCTGAACAGCGAATATGAACTGCTACCATCTAATGGGAGATACAGGGTCCCGCGATTCAATAAAGTCAGACTGAAGCATCCTTTGTGCTCCAGTCAACCCTCACAGTAAATACAGAGCTGATCCCAGATCAGATGCACGCTGAAGGCTCTTTGAGCAGGTTTTCTCTCAGTGATCGTGCCGTTATTTCAGGCTTGATCCGACCATTAAAGTATTATCGTATCGTACTTACGTCTAGGGATGTATGGCAACGTGGAAATTACTTATTATGTTTATGTTGTAGATCAAATTGCAAACATGACTTCAGAACTTTTCTGAAGAACAGCTTCAGTTCAGTGACAGTACCTGTGTGTGTGTGTGTGTGTGTGTGTGTGTGTGTGTGTGTGTGTGTGTGTGTGTGTGTGTGTGTGTGGAATGAAAAAGGTACCTGTAGTTGTGTTGGCGGCAGAGGTGGAGCTCGCAGGAATGCTGATCTTCATCTTCAGAGCCTCCAGCAGCGGGTTGGATGCTGCCGGGGCGGAGCTCACGCTGACGCTGGGGTCCAGGTTGATGACGGGGGTGTTTGAGAGTGTGGAGGAGGCTGTGGGCAGAGGAGAAGCCAGGAGGCTGCTCAGGGTGGTGATGCTGCTGCTGCTGGAGGAGGCAGGGTGGAGGGAAGTGGAGACTGCGGGGGTGACAGACTTCTCTGGCTCTGGAGCTGAAGAAGGAGAAGTCAAAAGATCATAGGTCAGGTGGGTGGGGCTCAAACATCTGGTCAAGTGTTACTGTCCTGACACACCATGGTCTCCAAAACAAGCAGAGTGCCTTGCTCATGGGCACCACGGCAGGGCAGGAGGTGAACTGGGACCTCTCCAAGTAGCAGTCCACACTCCATATTTAGGTCTGGTCGGGGACTTGAACCGGAGACCCTACGTCTCACAGTCTAAGCCCCTACTGACTGAGCCACTGCTGGACTAAAGAGGCTGAAGCTGCGTTTTCTCCAGTTTTTCCATCAAAAATATCGCATAAATAATTAATTGATAATCAAAACAGTATTTTTTTTGCGATTACATGACCACACACACACACACACAAAATGTTGCATACAAAGAGTTTGAAAGTGTGGCTGCTTCCACTCACCGGGGGTCTCCAGGACCTTCTGGATTTTGCTGAGCGCAGCCTTCTTCTCCTCATCCAGGTCCTTCACAGTGATGGTGTAGCCCAGCTCTGGAGGCGGAGGCTAAACAAATCAAATAAAGAACACAGAGAGTTTAGAGAGAAACCCATGTCCCTGTAACACACGGCGATATTCAGAAGGACGCACTCCTTACCAGAGAGATCTGATCGTCCCGGTGGCTCGACACCAGCTGGATCTTACGCTTCCTCTTCCCACCACTCCCAGTAGACTCGGCTGCGGGGGTGACTGGCAGCTTGAGAGCTGGAGCACATTTAGCTGCAACATCAGAATAAAATGGACAATAAAATGTTATTGTTTTTTTACATTTATATGTCTTTTTTTAATTTTTTATTGTATAATACTTTTTTACACAAACGTTATCTTGCCTCTTTTCCTCTCACTTAATCTGTGTCTAATTTGCAATAGGGTTAAAGCATTTGTTTATCCGAAAGGGCATTTTCATAAGAGTGATCTGCTAGTGACTCATTCCTGAGCAAGATCCTGGAAAGAGTAGTTGCCGCACAACTGCAACGCCACATGACATTTCATGAGCTCTACGAGCCCCTCCAGTCTGGCTTCAGACCCCATCACAGTACTGAGACTGCCCTCATTAAAATTACTAATGACCTCCTCATCGCATCTGATTCTGGCCTCATCAGTATTCTCATCCTCCTGGACCTCTCCGCTGCCTTTGACACTATATCCCATACCATCCTCCTCAGCCGCCTGTCAGCCTACCTTGGCCTCAGTCACACAGCTCTTGCCTGGTTTGAATCCTACCTCACTAACAGGACTCAATTCGTTACTATCAGTGACTGCAGCTCCCCTCCGGCCCCAGTTAACCAAGGTGTACCTCAAGGCTCTGTGCTTGGACCCCTCCTATTCACCATCTACATGCTCCCACTTGGTCAAATCATCCGCCAACACGGTCTCAGCTTTCACTCATATGCCGATGACACACAGCTCTATTTCTGCACCAAACCGTCCACACAGCTCCCACCTCTTTCCCTTGTCAACTGCCTCCAGGACATCAAAAACTGGATGTCATCAAACCTGCTAAAAATAAACGGCAACAAAACTGAGCTCATCATTGTGTCTCCCAAGGCGCAGCTCCAGAAGGTCGGTGACCTGCTTCTCAACGTTGACGGCTGCTCCATCTCGCCGTCCACTGAAGTCCGCAACCTGGGAGTCATCCTGGACTCTACCGTCTCTTTCCAGGCTCATATCAAATCCATCACCAAATCCGCCTTCTACCATCTCAAAAACATTGCCAGACTCCGCCCCTCACTCTCTGACTGTGGCAGAAACACTCATACACGCCTTCATCTCATCCCGTCTGGACTATTGCAATGGAGTCCTGTCCGGGGTTCCCAGCAAATCCCTGGCCAGGCTCCAATATGTCCAGAACTCTGCCGCCAGGCTTCTCACCCGCACTAAGCCATGGCAACATATCACCCCCACCCTCACCCACCTCCACTGGCTGCCGGTCAACTCCCGGATTCACTATAAACCACTCCTCCTCATGTACAAGTCCCTCCATACCCTCGCCCCCCAGTACTTAACAGACCTCCTACATCCTTACACCCCCCCTCGGAGTCCGCGGTCCTCAGACACGGGCCTCCTCTCCATTCCCCGCTCTCGCCTTTGTACTGTGGGTGACGGGGCGTTCAGTGTTGCGGCCCCCACCCTCTGGAATTCACTTCCTCCTGAGATCCGGGACGCTGCCTCACTGGACATCTTCAAATCTTCTCTAAAAACCCACCTGTTCACCATGGCCTTCGGACCCTAGTCCTTTCCTGGTCCCCTGGCTTCCTTTATTTTACTTGTTTTCTTGTTTGTTCGCTCCTCACTGTCTGTTTTGTCCTGTCTGTCCACCATGTACAGCGACCTTGGGTCCCTTGAAAGGCGCTTTATAAATTCCATGTATTATTATTATTATTATTATGATGAGAGAAAGGAGAGTTCAAAAGTGTGGTTACACTTCTCAAAGATCACCCATTGCCACAAGTGCAATAAGTGTTTTCATGTAAGGGCCGAAACATCCAAACATCTGACTAAAGTGCCCAACTTTCAGACGGAGCAATGCACATCTAGTAGCTCTGTTGTTACCCCATCTACAAGTTTACTGTTCCTAATTTTTGTTTTTCCCCTTAAAACAAAAAGAACCACTTTTCACAGGGTGTATGCAGGAATCCTGAAGTCAGATGTAATTCCTTTTAAGACCTTTTTTCAGACCCTTTCCATACATTTTAAGACCTCATCGCCACTTGGGAGTTCTAACTGGTTACCTTGGCGACACACTTTACCTCACATTGACTATATACAGTATTGATTGTCCTTCCTCCTTATCTTCCAACCATTTGGACGCAGACTTGCATTTCATAATTTAATAACTGTGTAATTTATACCTGGCTGCTAAACCCTTGTTAATGTTACAAGGTACGTATCTTGTATTTTTGTAAATTGTGTAACTTGCTGCTGTTAAATACCGTAAAACTATGTGCAATATGTGCTTTATGTGCAATATATACTTTATATACATATGCCATCTTTAATAACTGTAACACATACCAGGCTGCTAAATCCTAAGAACTGCTACAGGATTTGATTTGTAGATCTGATTTGTTTTTGATCCGTATTTTTGAAAATGTAACTTTTTTAGCATGTTGTTTATTATATTATAACTTAGTACTCTTTTTAACGCATTTAAGATATGCAACACTAAGCTGTCTGTGGCTCTTTCCTGCTGTAACGCTGCAAATGTCCCCGCTGTGGGACTAATAAAGGTATTCTGATTCTGATTCCCCATAACGATGTTGCTTAGCAACCGGCGTAAACGGACCTTTGCGCGCTATCAAGCAGTGAGCGTGCGATGTCCTGTTCAGATGACGTCAAATCCAACGGGATGCCATAAATAAACTACACAGAATCACACTACACACCTACGCAATGACTACATTCAGGCAGACTGTAGAATACAACCTCTTTGGACCAGTTATATACTTATTGAAAACAAGCTACAAAATGGAATACCTTGGAAACTGCCGTTTAATACTTTTTAATAGCCTTCATTTTCACTAAATTGATTTATCAACTTTTAATACTTTTTAAGACCCCGCGGACCCCCTGATTCTAGTGTGACTGATTCAACCAACCAACCAACATGTAGGGTTGCACTGATCTGATATTCTGCATCGCTATCTGCTCTTGTGCTGACCCTGTTAGGGGTTGGCTTTTCGCCCAGATGTGAAGTAGTTAATTTCTCAGTCTCTCGCTTCTTCTCACTAGTCACCCTAGTGTCAGCTAAATTCATCCAGACGGTGTTAGTGTCACAGCAAACCACTGTCCTCACGTCATCTTACATAACCGTAGTTCCAGAGGCACACTGGTGTCCTGGAGGTCGAGGGGCTGACCATGAATCTCAGGTTTTACATCAAACCTTTGTTTAAATAAAAATAAGAAACTGTACAAGGTCTCAATGTGTTAAAAGGAGACAACCTGTACAGGGTTCATACACCTTTTCACCAATCAACTTCTCCATGACCTTTACCTAATTTTCCATGACCTAAAAAATGACTCTTTCTCAGCGGTACCACTGAAAATGGTTTATTTTAACATGGAAAATAAGGTCTGCATATGAAACAAATCAAATAGTAGGCTTACTAGCTTCTACACGCTAAAGCAACTCAAATCTCTCACCAGCAAAACACCTCGTCAGTTAAATGCCGTTTCATTACTATACGATACAGTTTGTATTATCATTATAGTATTACTATTTCGGCGATTAGATAAAATATAAATTATATTTGATGCAACTTTAGTTACATTTCCATGACTTTTCCAAAACTTTGGGAAAAATATTGTTTTCCAAAACTTTTCCAGGACCTGGAATTAGCATTTTGAATTTCCATGACTTTAATGACCGTAAGAACCCTGCCTGTAAACCCAGAGTTGATTATTTATTTGTTATCAGGACAGTGCATACCTACCTATTGTTGCCATATTGAACTCTAAGCAAACAAACCACAGTTTGCATCCAACTGCCCATTTAAGTATCGTGCTGTTGGCCACAGAGCTGCACTTCACCGTACAGCCACTGCAGATAAATGAGACTTACATGTAACAGGAACCTTCTCCGAGGCCGTCTTCTCTGACCTCACTGAGGATGCTGAGCTGGGAGACTGTCCGTCGTCCTCCCTGCAATAAAGCCACAGGTTACAAACTGAAATGTTGTCATTAAATGAGGATGACTAGGAGGAAACAGACTGAGACGTACTTGGCTCTTTTGGAGGCTGCCTCTGGGGTCAGAGAGCGAGACGACCCGGGGCTGGAGAGAGGGGAGCTGGGTGCTGACCGCTTCTTCCACTACGAAGGAAAACGTGAATACATCTTAACAAATAAGCTTTATGTCATTGCAGGGATACGTGCACTTTCATTGAGCTGATAGGCGCTACCTGGCTGAGGCCCTTTGAAGAGCTGTAGGAGCTCTGGATAGGGTTCCTCCTGCTGCCGGGGGTTCCTCTGGGGGTGTGGACCCCGCTGCCGGAGCTGATGGAGGAGGTGCGAGATCTCTTCATGAGGGCATCCTCTGCGAGGGAGGTCATCCCTCT
>CALSBZ010040285.1:31238-47081 GCA_943591055.1 Gobionotothen gibberifrons | reverse complement strand
CCCCCCGATGACGCCGGCCAATAGGAGAAGACCTCAGAAGACAATAGGGAAGCGAAGCCAGGGGGCAGCTCTCTTGGGACCCCGGACTGGACTGAGCAGAGAGATGGGGAGAGTGGCTCCATGCAATTTCATTTGTACACCACTGCATCTTTTGTTTAATTAAATGCTGTTAACTTTTATAAGCTTCCCTTGACTCTTTTCAGTCTCTCCTGCCTTCAGGGTTTGAAATCGCTCACAAATGCTCTTAATATCCTGATAGCAATGAATATTGTAAGTGCTTTGAAAAAAAATCCATAAAAAAATGTCATCTGTGGAAGCCGTAATACTGTAAAAACTACGACCAATTATTTTAGCCGGGCCGGCTAAAATAACTGGTTGGCCAACCTGTCTGTCAGCCTTCCATCTCGTGCACGCACACTCGTGCCGTCATTGGGCGTGTTTCCCGTCTCCGGGCAGTTGTTGCTTAATCGCCAGCAGCAGCCGAGGACACTTTCACCACGGCAGAGTTTGCTTCAACATCGTCTACCGGTCGCAAAATAAAAACTGTAATGGAGCAAATTATGAAGAAAAATAAAGTGGAAACTAGGAGAAGTCAAACGAGAGTCAATATCGGAGTTGCTTTTCAACGATGGCGACTACTTATGGAGCACACCGAGCTGATATGTAACGTTACCGCAGCCTGCGCTCGCCAGCTAGCCAGACATAACATATTTAATACATTTTCACAAAACAAACATGCTAGCTTATAAATATAAGCACTGACAATAACTTTGTTATACATTTGTTTTACATTCATTATCATGATCTTAGGTGTTGTTTTCTTACAACTGATTGAGCCATGATGTTTTCAAGTCTTCACTGAGGTCATGTGCGCGTTCATGTGTGTTGGAGGAGGTGCTCTGTAGGAAGTCTGAAGGAAGGGGCGGATTCTTTTCGGTTGTGTACTTTGGAATTTTTGTGCACTCGAGCCGGTTTCTCAAACGCACCTACCCCTCCTCTAACTTCAACATTTAAAAAAAAATCTTCCCGGGACCCCCCTAGAGAAGGTTAGGTCCACCCCCAAATAAAGCAGGTTAAAATAATTAAATTGCATACATTTTATTTTAAAGTGCACCAGATTGATGCTTTTAACTTCAATATTTAAAAATAAATCTTCCCGGGGGAGCTTGCCCCCGGACCCCCCTATGTGAGGTCCACACACCACCTATAAAAATAGCACTTTACCCCTATATGCCTCGAGCCTTCATTGTGACTGTCACACTGTGTATTTGCGTGGGGATTGTTGCAGTAGAAATGTCCACTGTAGCCCAGTACATTAATGGGAAACCCTAAATGTTCGAGCACCCTCTATGAAACGTCAAGCTACCCCGCAGCACCCCAAAATAAATATCTGGCGCCGCCACTGAGCCTATTTGTGTTGGGGGGGCCCCGACTTATTTTTTTCTCCAAAGGGGGGGCCCTGACAGAAAAAGTTTGGGAACCCCTGCGCTAGGCTAACGCGTTAGCAACGGTTAGCCGCAGCTAATTTAGCATCGATAATTTCATTAAAATAAATATTTAACATCCGAATTTTCTCATGGAACTCACCAAGGGTATCACATAAGAGGCAATGCTCTTGGGGAAAAGTAGTAAAGTCGGTCAATCTATATCAAAAGTTGTCCAAATAACAACAATCACAATCTACAGTACTAATGATACTGAGTCATATTTTAGTTTCAAATAATTTATATTGTTTGTGTATGTAGTGCTAAGCCTTAAAATAAAGTTGACATTTTAGTCAGTGTTATTTCTCAGTGTCTTAGTAACCGGGGGTTACAACTACATCTCCGGTCTAGCAGTAGTGACGGCCATCTTGGTGACGTGTGTTGTTCTGTCTTGTGAACAAAAGGATTGACTACCCTCACTATCACCACAATGAAACACGTCCAGAAGAATGTCATGCAAAGCTCCCTGCCTGCCTGCCTTCCTTCCTCTGATTCTCTCTGAACTGCCTGGTCTTTTTAATGTTTAATGTCAACCATTTGTGCAGATAATGTGAAGTAGAAAAGATCTTAGATGCTATAGCTAGCGTTAGCATTTCTCCCCCAGGCTTAAATGGTGTATTATAGAATGATCACACCGCTGTGACAGTACTCTTCAAATGGTTCACGAAATATGACTACTACTCTTACTGTTTAACATGTTGGGTTACTTGATGTTACTTATTGTTAAGGCTAATACAAATGACAAGGCTGTAATGCTAACTAACGTGCTAGCTACTAGCTAGGTAGCTAACTTGATCCAGCCCCTCCTGTTCCTTTCATCAGACGGGAGACGAAAGAACGAGCAAGACCCATTGCTGGTATGATAACAACCTGGTCATTTCTACAGGACCTGATTGATAAACACAGAGCTTTCTCTACGATCAAAGTGTACCTGGCTGCTATTGCTGCATGCCATGTGGGCTTTGAGGGAAAGACGGCTAGCCAACATCCCTTGGTCTGCCGTTTTATGAAAGGGGCTCGCAGGCTCCTCCCTGTTTCCAGGTCACTGGTGCCCTTATGGGACTTGGCAGTGGTTTTAGATGGGCTCACTCGACCTCCATTTGAACCCCTGGAAGAAGCTGACATGAAACACCTGTCACTGAAGACAGTGTTGTTACTGGCTCTGGCATCTGCCAAGCGAGTCAGTGACATTCATGCGCTCTCTGTACATCCTTCATGCACTCAGTTTGCCCCGGGGCAAACAAGAGTGTTGCTGAAGCCCAACCCTGCCTTTGTACCTAAGGTGGTTGGCTCATGTACCCCCATTGACCTTGAGGCATTTCCTCCGCCGCTGTGTTCCTCTGAAGAACAGCGGCCGAATTTGCTGTGCCCAGTCCGTGCTTTACGCACCTATATGGACAGGTCAAAAGAGTTTCGATGCAATGACCAACTCTTTGTATCCTGGGCTAACCCTCATAAGGGCAAGCCCGTTACCAGGCAACGGCTCTCCCACTGGATTGTGGAAGCGATTGCTCTGGCTTATACGAGTCAGGGTTTGCAGGCACCAACGGGCCTGCGTGCTCATTCTACTTGTGGACTGGCTACATCCTGGGCTTTGTTCAAGGGTGTTTCCATCCAAGACATTTGTGCAGCAGCGAGCTGGTCCTCACCGCTCACTTTTGTCCGCTTTTACAGGCTAGATGTCTCTGCTCCAAGTGTGGCCCACACAGTGCTGGGCCGCAAGCTACTTAAAGGGTGGGTGGATTCCTTGGCGTAGACGTCAAGATCACCAGCCAATCAGGATTGGCGTAATGAGATTGATGCTTCTGTTTGCATACGCGTTGAGGCGCATCCCATAGTGAGACATCTCACTTCATGTTACTCTGAGAACTGGGGTTACGTAAGTAACCTATAGTTATTAAGGGCTGTAAATATAATAAGCCTATGTCTAAAATGGACAACATTGTTAAGAGATTTAAACTATACAGCGATGGTGGACTGCGGTCAACTCAGCTGTCTCTCGCGTTTGTCTTTTCAAATCAGAAGCTCTTCATTTAAAACTGACACTGTTGGACTCGGTACTAGTTTGACTGCTACCAGAAATAAAATGAAGTACTTTTACTGTGTACTTTGTGAGTAATCCTCTGTCAAAGTCCCCTCCTTGGTACATAATGCATGTTTTTCTGCTATCTTTGATGAATGATAAAAATACAATTTTACCATTAAAGCAATTGATACCGTTTGATTTTGTATTAGTTAGCCTGCATTGAAGTACTTTTACCGTGTATTTTTTGAGAAATACTATGTCAAGGTCCCCTTCTGAGAACAAAATCAAGCCACTTCTGCTAAGTTTGATGAGGGAATTATTTTGTGTTTCCATTAGTTCGTGAGATTGATCCTGTTGGACTCAGTACTACTGAAACTACCCCCACAAGTAGCCTTCTATGAAGTACTTACTGTGTACTTTTCCAATAATCCTCTGTCAATGTCCCCTCCTGAGAACAAGAATGCATGTGTTTCTGCGATGTTTAATAAGCGTTAAAAAACCTTTCTTCATGAGACTGATATTGTTGGACAGAGTACTTTAATGGCGCATTTCCACCGCAGGCCTCGCTCGACTTAGTACGGTTTTGTTAGGCCTTGTTAGGCCCGGCTCACTTTAATGCTGCGCTTCCATTACAGTTTAGGAGCTGGGGCAGTAACTATAGTAACGCAGTGTAGGCGGAGCCGTGACGTCATCTTCGATGAGCACCCCAGAAAAACAACATCAGCCGTAGCTGATAGCACTCAAGCTCACAGCTCCTCATATCTGTTCAGAAACTAGACAAAAGTTAAACAAGTACAAACCACAGACTGTCTGTCGGAGCATATATTGCGTTAGCTTAGCCGATCTCCATTTAGAGAACAAATCAAATCAAGTTTTATTTATATAGCACATTTTTAAACGATTTTTGGTTGAGCCAAAGTGCTGTACATATAATACAAATACCCTAGAGTAAAGACACTTTACAGCAAATACAACAGCACAGTTTGTGCAGAATATCAGTATGAGAAAACGACACCCTCTGTCCTTAGACCCTCACATCGTAGGAAAAACTTCCGGAGAAAAACCCACAGTTTAAAGGGATAAATGGGAGAAAACCTCAGCTGAATTTGGAATGAATAATAGTCAAATACAGAATAAGGCACATAAACATCAATTTTCATCATAAACATTCCAAAAAATAAGCTGAGGGCATTTGAACAGAAAAAAGTGGTCATTCAGAAATTAAAGTGCCAAAAATATTACGGTGTGTGAAGCAGGCAGGACCCAAATGCAGATTTAAACTGAGAATTCCTTTATTTCAAGGCTATAATGCAAACGAAACAGAACACTCACCAGAGACTTACTCACAACACAAGACGAACCGACAAAGACAGACAGAAAAACCAGAACTTAAATACACACAAGACTAATCACACAAACAAGACACAGGTGAGGAGGGAGGAGAAAACACAGGGGCCACAGGTGAACACAATCAGACAATTAGATACACCAGGGAAACTAACGACAGGGAACCACAGACAGATCTAAACAAGACAAAACACAATGCAGACAGAAAACCAAAGACAGATCTAGACAAGACACAACGCAGACACAAAACTAGGGCCACCAGGGTGGGTGGAGGGGGTCAAGAGGACGGGTCTCGGGCTCGAGGGCGAAGAACGCAGCTCTCAGGGGTCCGGGCTCGAGGGCGAAGACCGCGGCTCTCAGGGGGCCGGGCTCGAGTGCGAAGACCGCGGCTCTCAGGTGGCCGGGCCCGAGGGCGAAGACCGGACCGCTCCGGAGGCCGGGCAGGAGCCGGTGTCGACCGGACAGGAACCGGAGCCGGTGGGACAGGTGATGGCGAGGCCTCCAACGGAACAGGGCATGGGGTTGGCAGGACCCCCGGCAGAAGAGTTGTCGGCGGGGCCTCCAACGGCACAGGACATAGGGCTGGCAGGACCCCCGGCAGAAGACTAGTCGGCGGGGCCTCCAACGGCACAGGACATAGGGCTGGCAGGACCCCCCCGGCAGAAGAGTAGTCGGCGTGGCCTCCAACGGCACAGAACATAGGGTTGGCAGGACCCCCGGCAGAAGAGTAGTCGGCGGGGCCTCCAACGGCACAGAACATAGGGTTGGCAGGACCCCCGGCAGAAGAGTAGTCGGCGGGGCCTCCAACGGGACAGGACATGGAGTTGGCAGGACCCCCAGCGGAACCTCCAACGGCACTTGAGTAGGGACTTGTGTCGGTCGATACGCCGACAGGACACGGGGAGCTGGCGTCGGCCGGTACACCGACAGGACTCGGGGAGCTGCCGTCGGCTGGAGAGCCAACAGGAGACGAGGTGCTGGAGTCGGCCGGTATGCCGACAGGACACGGGGAGCTGGCGTCGGCCGGTACGCCGACAGGACACGGGGAGCTGGCGTCGGCCGGAGAGCCAGTACTGGAGCCGAAACTGGGGGCAGGGGGCTAGCATGCCTGGGGCGAGCAGGCCGGGAATCACAAATCGGGAGGATGTCCATAATCCAGCCAGGTAAAAACTTAACAAGAAAAGGTTTCTCCCTTGCCATCTGGTGCGACTCTTCCAGAGCAGCCTCTTTCTGCTGCACACTGGACGCTCCCCTCCACCTACCATAGCAGAAAGCCAGAGAATAGGTAAATTGATGTAATTCCATCTTGAATGGATCATCTGCTGGGTCCATCTTTGTCGGTTCGTTCTTTTACGGTGTGTGAAGCAGGCAGGACCCAAATGCAGATTTAAACTGAGAATTCCTTTATTTCAAGGCTATAATGCAAACGAAACAGAACACTCACCGGAGACTTACTCACAACACAAGATGAACCGACAAAGACTATGGAAGCCCATTTCCGCCACTTGAAAAAAATTAAATCCCCATGAAAAGTCATAATTATGAGATAAAAAGTCATAAAAAAAGTCATTATGAGATAAAAAGTCACAACAGACAAACTAGCAGATCTTTGGCTCGAGTTCTCCTATTTATCTTGACACGGAAATGGATTGTGAGTACATTGAGGACTACTTTAAATGTGGATGTACAACAGTTGTCTGAGAAGTAGCCATCTCCACTCAGTTTGTCAAAAAGGTCCATCCAAAACTGGACACACTCACTTCGCAAGGTCAGCCACCATCGTTCAATACGCTGGTTTCCAGTGCTTGGACCAAAGGTTACATTGTCTGTTTCAGCTTGGTTCTCAGAAAAATGCAAAAACTGCTGCATTTCAGCCATATGGCCATTTTCTGTTCCTAAATCAAGTCTGAGTCTGGCAGGGCACCCACCAGCATTGATAACAGCATCAATAAAGTAGCCAGCGATGATCCTCGGGTCTTTGTTTGTTTTGTAAGCTTCAAGCCATATCATCTTTCTGGAAAACCCGTCAATGCATCCACTGATTGCAATTCCAAATGGCTTAAGCTTGTCGTAACCATCAATGTGCCATACATAGTTTGGACCACAGCTGTGGTAGATGCGCCTTCGCAGTCTGTTTCTTGACCTCAGATCAACACCTTCACCATCCAATAACTGTAGCAGTATTCGCACTGTTTCTCTTAGGGATGTCCCGATCACATTTTTTGCTCCCGATCCGATTCCGATCATTTGATTTTGACAATCTGCCGATACCGATTTTTCCCGATCCGATCTTTATGCAATGCATTAAGAGAAAAAAAGGAAAAAAGCATTCAAGTTGTCCCTTAAGGTTATCTCAGGGAGAACCAGAGGGCACACTGCGCGTTCTCGCGTGCAGCGAACAGATCCACCACCGCTCTCCCGAACCTGCTCCATACCTGGGAGGCCAGTTCGGGGTGGAGGCTCCAGTCCCCTTGGCGAGGACCTCCTCTGGACATGAGATCCGCCCCTCTGTTCAACACGCCAGGAATATACACCACTCTGATAGAGAGTACGTGTGTTTGCGCCCAGCACAGCAGTCGCCTGGCTATGTTCAGCAGCTGCGCTGATCGTACGCCTCCCTGTCGATTTATGTATGCCGCCGCTACTTTGTTGTCTGTCCGAATCAACACAAAGGCGAAGTGTTTGATTACTCTCCATACGGAGATTAACTCCAGCACGTTTATGTGGAGAGACATGTGAGCCGGCCACTGTCCCACCACTGCCTGGGACATGCACGCCCCCCCCCCTGCGACGGGGTCTCCACACACTGCATCTCACCCCGGCCTGAGGAATGAGCGGAGGTGTGTGCAGTGCTATTCACACAGCGCGTAATAACAGCCCTAGGCTCATTACGACCGTGTGGGCACACCTGGGACAGAGGAAAAACCGTGCTGCCTGCTAACCGATAGGCCAGAGGCAACAGGTTTACATGTCAAGCCCCGCTGTCTACTAACCGCCTGGTTATATACAGCGGGCTTGTGCAGCGAGCACTGCCGCCTGCTAACCGACAGGTTAGAGGCAGCCTGCTCAAACGGCGAGCCCAGCTGTCTGTTAACCGACAGGTTACAAACAGCTGGTTTATGCAGCGAACCTTGCTGTCTGTTAACCAACAGATTAACAATAGCCGGCCTGACTAGTGTGGGGGAAATGCGAGAAACAGCTGCTACAGACACACTGTTGGAATTTTCAACATTTTTATTCAAAATGTACTCCCACACATCCCCCCCCAAAATGTCACTTTCGGCTCTGCTTCCTCGGAGGCTCCCTCGGAGGAGCAGACCAGGAGCGGGGGCTCTTCCTTCCGCCTGGAGACTCGGTCTCTGTGGCGGAGGAGCGGAGATATGGGACGGTGCCCCCGCAGCCGCCGAAGGGCGATTCTGGTGCCGCTGCTGAGCTCGCCGCTGCCCGCGTTGCCCCTGCTGAGACTGTTGCAGGTGCTGCGGGCGCTGCTGTCGCTGTCGTTTGTCCGGCTGAAGCCAGCCGACGTGACGTCGTATGTCATCTGCTTGTTCCGATGCAGACTTCATTGACTCCACCATGGTGCGGAGCTGAGGTCCAAACAGTCCGTCCGGGCTGATTGGAGCCTCTATCAGCTCCTTCCCTGCACCCTCCGGTATAGATCCCTGCTGTAACCAGAGGCACCGGTGGACCTGAGTCGCCCAAGCCGTAATCCGCGCCTGCCGCGCTCAGGGTGAGTGCAGTGCTGGCCGCCTTACCGATCTCCTCAGCCTCCACTGAGGACATGGTGTTGGACTGCTCAGCTATACGAACCATGGAATTTGCCAGCAACGCAATATTGTTACTGCAATAAAAACTGGGGACATTTTGAAAAAGCGACATTTGTGAATAAAATATTTTGGTAAAGTAATCAAATTATTAATTCCAAATTCAGTTTTTGAAAGCTACATTTTATATTATATGTCAAGACCAAAAAAGTAATTGGTTCTTATCTTTATAATAGAATTGTTTGAATACTTAAAAAAAATATGTATAAAAATGTATTATCTAAAAAACTCAATCCATTTATAAGTAAGGACGGCTCTTGTGGAATAACCACAGAATACAAAAGCATGCCTTTAATTAAAACAATCATTAGTAAAGTAACTTACGTGAGACGTTTCCACAGCCATATTTCATCACGTTGGAGAGGGACAAAAAGTACTTCTTGGTTTAAATCCAGACAACGGCCAATCATAAAAGAGGAGGGGTGTAACCAATTAGTTTTGGCGTTACTGGGACACGGTACGCCCACTTCTTAACATTTCTCCGCGAGTGAGAGCAGGCCAGAGTTTCAGAAGAGCAGGAATTGCTCGCGAGAGCGCAGGAGACCAAGGAGAGCTCATGTTGATGCTGCACATGCTCAAGGCATGTTTCTCCCCTGCAGGCTTCAATATTGCTCTCGCGCGAGTGCCGTTTTAATGCTCGCGAAAATAATATACGTCCGCGGCTGCTTGACTTGTGCTTGCGTGGATCTCATATGCCCTCGCGATTTATGACAGAGATTTGTTGCCATAAGGTAGTTTCTGAAGATGTTACAAATAACACACAGCATACAATGCCAGCAGCATACAAAAGGTCTTCTAATCAGGGCTCTATAAATAGAGAACTACGGCAGATCTGTAATATTTAATGCAGCCAAACCGTGTATTACAATGCCGTTATGTGATGACTTTCAAAGAGAATTGCAAGCACACTCGGAATAAAGTATGTGAAGACTTTCCAAGAGAAAAGCAAGCACACTCGGAATAATGTATTATTTTATTTTTTAAATATGTTTTCGGATTTCACATTTTACAAACACCAAATCCCAGATCCGTCTGTTTCCGGTTTCGTATTTCGTAAGGATGTATTTTGTACACCCCTTCCTTCACATTTCAATTTTAATTTACATTAAAGTATTTCGTGAGGCCTTCTAACATATTTTTAAATATAACTACGGTTGTAGTTGAAGTGTTTGTAAATGAACATGAACCGAAGCTGTTGCCTGGCAACGCAATCACACAACGGCACGTCCGTTAATTCCACATCCACCTGGATTAACATCGATTTAATACATTAATGTAGCCTTTGTTTCGACCAGCTGGGGGCAACAAGAACATGTTCACAAAACCTATCAATGTCGTTTAATCAACAAGGATAATCTGGTGTTTTTGAGTTGATGAGTAGTGGAGATATCACTGTCAAATCAATTGACAGTAAGGAGAATACTTACTTCCTGGTGTGCAATTCTCTGTTATCCAATGGGATGGGCTCACATTGCCTTTAAGGGCAGTCCAGAGTCAGCCGACACAAATGAATGCCGTGCTTCCATGAGCGTCTAATCCCGCCGCAGATGTGAATACATTGCAATCAGTTGAAAGCTATTTGCGTCCCTTTATGAAGCTGAAGGAATTTAGGAGCGTCACAACTGCACGCCACGGGACCCTGACCAAGCGTCGCTCCTGGACGATTATGGAGTGAGACTGTGTTGGGTGAACAGCTACAAGTTCCTGGAAGTGCACTTAAACAATAAACTGGACTGGACAGACAACACTGATGCTCTCTTCAGGAAGGGACAGAGCAAGCTGTTCTTCCTGAGGATGCTCAGGTCATTCAATGTGTGCACGAGGCTGCTGCAGATGTTCTAGCAGTCTGTGGTGTCCAGTGTGCTCTTCTTTGCCGTGGTGTGCTGGGGTGGAAACACAAACACTAGGGACACTGGGAGGCTGAACAAGCTCATGAGGAAGGCTAGCTCTGTAGTTGGAGTACAACTGGACAATCTGGAGGAGGTGGCAGAGGGGAGGACGAGGAGGAAGCTCGACAGCATCCTAGAGAACCCCTCCCACCCACTCCATGCAGAGCTAGTGAAGATGAGGAGTACGTTCAGCCACAGACTCATCCCTCCACGACACAGCACCAAGCGCCTCGAACAGTCCTTTGTGCCTGTAGCCATCAGGCTGCACAACAAGGGGTCAATAATGTAAAAAAATATATATATATAAAATCACTGGACATAAATATACACTGTTTCCAAAACCCATGTTAATATATTAGTAGTACATATGTAGTATATGTCACTATATGTACAGATGTCCATTTTCACTTGTCACTTTAACTCATTTCGTACTTCATAATTGATATGACCAAATATGTATATATGCTGACAGTTATTTTACTCTTAATTTTTTTTATTATTATTATCACTATTATTTTAAAAATGTTTTCTTGATTTTATTTTTGATTGTATTAATCTGTGTGAATCTGTGCTGTCCTGTTTTTCACGCTTACCCTGTTGCTGCTTGTACAACTTAATTTCCCCACGGGGATTAATAAAGGTCCATCTTATCTTATCTTATCTTACATGGACGCTGCCGTTACACGTTCTCCTGGCAAGACGTCAAGTCATCTTCGTAATATCTATCAAACTATAGATCCTACAAATCCACTGGACGTGGATTCTAAAAGTACAATATACACTTCTCGCTAGAAATCGAATCAAAAAGCATTTTAATGGCCAAACTATCCTACAATTTAGAGAGGGTTATTTGTGAATATACGACCCTCCAGAGCGTTTGCATTCAACAGGAGCACTAGAGGTCTAAAACTTTAAAACGTGATTATAGGTCGTAATAAGCGCTTGAACAATCAACCTATTTGGTCGTAATAAGGGCTTGAACAATCGACCTATTTACTCGTATCGAGTTGGAGGACTTGTTGAGAGTGACAGAGTGTGTCACTTTGCTGAAGGATAGACCAGCTATCCAGGCCAGTCTCTAAATACTTTCCAAGGGGTAAAAATGCTGCTGCCGGAGTAATATCCTCTTAAAATACTCTGTCCAACAATATCAGTCTCAGGAAGAAAGTTTTTTTTAACGCTTATTAAAAATAGCAGAAAAACATGCATTCTTGTACTCAGGAGGGGACATTGACAGAGGATTATTGGAAAAGTACACAGTAAGTACTTCATAGTACTTGTGGGGGTAGTTTCAGTAGTACTGTGTCCGACAGGATCAATCTCACGAAGAACTAATGGCAACAAAAAACAATTCCCTCATCAAACTTAACAGAAGTGGCTTGATTTTGTTCTCAGCAGGGGACTTTGACAGAGTATTTCTCAAAAAATAAATAGTAAAAGTACTTAAATGTATTGTTAGTTGTAGTCAAACAGTATACATTTAATTAAGAACTAATCGTAAAATTCTATTTTTATAATTCATCAAAGCTAGCAGAAAAACATGCATTACAGTATACTATGGAGGGGACTTTGACAGAGGATTACTCACAAAGTACACAGTCAAAGTACTTCATTTTATCTCTGGTAGCAGTCAAACTAGTACCGAGTCCAACAGTGTCAGTTTTATTAAGAACTTGTAGTAAAAAATATTTGTATCACTCATCAAATATAGCAGGGAAAAAAATGAAGAGCTTCTGATTTGAAAAAACCAACGCGAGAGACGGCTGAGTTGACCGCAGTGCAGAATCGCTGTATAGTTTAAATCTCCTAACAATGTTGTCCATTTTAGACATAGGCTTATTATATTTACAGTCCTTAATAACATTTGTTTTCTGGGCTCAATATGTGTCTTGGCTGTTTTCGTTGTGATCGCTAAATTCACCTTGTTTAATGTATAATATTATCACCGTTCCTTCAACAGGATACTACAGTGCTTCAATGCAAGTGTATTTGAGCATACAATTGCTTTTGTTTTGAAATCACTTCCGTGAGTTTCGCCCCGCCCCTCGCTCCAATGACCATTTGACCATTTAGTAAGGTAAAAACCAAAAAACGCCTCGCAGAAGAAAAACAAATGTTCCGAAGATACACGGATTCAGGTGGTTTCAGGCCTAATAGGATGGTACAGTGTGACATATCTTTGTAGGCCAAACCCCAAAGTATGCATCATTATTCCTCGACAAATAGCAATAGGATTTACCCATCGAAAATTGGTTTATTGCATGTTTATGATACTAAACTTGTTTTCTTCAGCAGGATAATCTCGACATATTAACACCATGTTATGATTTTTGAAGCACCAATGCAATTTGCAGAGATAAAAAGCTTACGTAAAGCTATAAACAATCGACATGACGTTTAGTAGTGTATTTAGTCACCTGTTAGCAACCGCCATTATAGAAGCTTCGGACATTCACGGACTGGTGTATTTAGTGATGTATTGTATGTTTTTACGTTAAAATATTGTAAGGTTGTGATAACCACAGAGCCTCCAGACCAAAGACGTTAAAAAAATCATTGACTTTGAGACTTTACAGGTTTTAGGACTAATTGCTGCACTTTATGGGGAAGAAGCAAAACTAATATGGCTAGGAGAGACATCGAAACAGGCGGGAAAACACTGAAAGACAGGAAGTAAAACTTTTCAAAATAAACCAAAAACTGGGCTCATGATAATTCCACTGACGTAGCAATGCATAAGGAAAGGCATTCTTTTTTAGAACATTTAGGCCCAATCCCAAACCACGCCCTACACCCTACCCCTAAACACTCCCCCTCCGTGACGGAGTGAACTCCGTGGAGTGACACTCACAGCTCAATGAGGCTCCCTCCTGTCAGATGGAGGGAGTAAATACAGCGGCAAGCTTTGGGACAAACTCCCCTCTCTCCGGCAGAAAGAGGAAATGCTGTAACTGTATGTAACAACGGTTTCAAATCAGCATCTCTTAGACAACACATTTAAATTAATAACTAAAATAAAACTCCAAACATCTTTCATTGTGTTACTTTTTTGTACATCTCTTTTAGTTTTAAACCTGATGTTTATAAGCTTCTTAATTTTTGCAACAGTCTGTAAATATACACAACTTTATAATAAAATGCACACAAAATGCACACATTTACCTTTTTCAAGACTAAACACAGGTAAACAAATATGAGGTTATCATGAGGTTGTTAACATCGCAATTTATCAGTGGATGTTTGCTGGAACTACTTGTAAACAGCGTGTTTCCTGACGGACACACACAGCGTTGAGACCAAGCCCCCAGGAAGTGCGCCGGACTCAGATGGAAATATTCGTGCTGGCCAAACGGCGGTACTACACTTCCGCTTGGTTGCCAGGCCCGGAAGCACTTTTTCCCATTGACTTACATGGAGAAAGAATGGTCTGTAAATCGTTGGATAATTTTTTTTAAACTAAATAAACCACCCAGTATGAACACTTGTACAGTATAGCCCTTATTAAAAACATTCGTTCCTCAAGTTGTAAAAATGTGCTAATAACGTTATTCTGAGAGTTATTTCCCTCTGCATTATGAACGTGCATCTAACCCACGGGACCGCGCCGCCCGGCACGTTCATGTTACGTGTTCAGCCTTTACCCATGGATGCACAATAACAACGGACCCACATCGTCTAACCCCACGGAGCTGTAATAATGGATATATTGCACGTTTGCTGTAACTCATCATTTGTAAAATATTATACTAGATGGGCTGTATGATTACATCTTGTACCGTAAATGTTGTATTAAATAAAGTTAATATTACCGACATTAGATTAACGTCCCTGGAGCTTCTTATTGCACTAAGAAGCTTATTGCACTGTATGTATATATATATATGTATATACAGTCCAATAATTATTTCATGCTAAATGAAACTCTGTTGCTTGGATATCACTAGATCCTGTTACAGCGTAATATAAGTACATAACGATTGATGTGTACATTAGCATAATTACTAGCTAGCTGCTAACTGCCGCCTCGTTAATATCAAAGCCATCATAATAACAACTCATTACCATGCTGTCATGAACGCGTGGTGCTGTTACGTGTATGCAAATTGACGTGCTTGATGTGAACGAGCATTTTGGTTAAAGTTGCGCATGCGCTATGAGCGCACATACGGGTACTTCTCAGGCATGCCGGGTAATCTGTGACGTTTCACTCTCTCAAAAGTTGGGCCATTTTATCATCATGCGCTAATGAGCAACTCTCATAGGAATGAATGAGGCCCCGCCTCCCACACTGTATCCAGTTCTTATTATACATCCATGGTTGAGACCGGTCAGGTAGAGACCAGTCTCCAGTCAGCACCGATGCAGACTCGCTGTTTGAGGGCTTGATAACCCACTCCCCCTCCACACCGCTCCACACTCGTTGGTTTGGAACAGCACTTAATGTGGCGGACCCTCCACACGAACGCACAAACGGAGGGGTAGTGTGTAGGGTGTAGGGGGCGGTTTGGGATTGGGCCTTCATCTCTCTTGAGTCACTGTTGCCCCTTTAGCTGAGCTCGAGGACATCTCACTGATTACATCAACATAAACACTCGCACGGCCAGATAAAGTCACGTTATAATAATAATAATAATACATTTATTTTGGGGGGCGCCTTTCGTTATGAAAAATAAATGTACACCTTGGGTGTTATATCCAAGGACACCTTACAGAGCATAGGGGCAATATAGGGAACAATTAAAACAGTGGATTTAGTGAAGTATCAGCTGGGGTAAGACAAGACAAACAACAGGAAATGGACTATAGAAGGACACAAAAGGACACAGGGTAGGTTATAACGAGAATGCCAGTCTGAACAGGTGGGTTTTGAGTTGGGTTTTGAATGTTGTTATGGAATCAGACTGTCGGATGTGTAGTGGCAGAGGGAGTTCCAGAGTCTGGGAGCCGAGCAGCTGAAAGCTCGAGCACCCATGGTTTTGAGGCGAGAGCTTGGGACGGTGAGAAGTCCTACGGACGAAGAGCGGACAGTGCGGGAAGGGGTGTACTTATGAGGGGCCGTTAGGGACATTATTCCGAAATACCGTTCACATACACTTGTGAAACACTCTCACACACACATGAAATCCAAAGTTATTCACATTTACATGTGAAACACTCTCACACACACATATGAAACGCTCTCACACACACGTGAAACGCTCTCACACACACATGAAACGCTCTCACACACACATGTGAAACGCTCTCACACACACATGAAACGCTCTCACACA
>CALSBZ010040285.1:16386-31228 GCA_943591055.1 Gobionotothen gibberifrons | reverse complement strand
ACACACATGTGAAACGCTCTCACACACACATGAAACGCTCTCACACACACATGTGAAACGCTTTCTCACACACACACATGTGAAACGCTCTCACACACACATGTGAAACGCTGAGTTCAGTATTGAATTAATTTCCTTTTCAGTTAAAAAAGGAAGGCCTTCCTGTCACATGAAGGAAAATCAGGACATTCTGATGTAGAGTTTCAAAATAAAATACCTTTGAAATCTCTATCATATATATATGAACAACCAAAACTCTCCAGTATCAAAGACTTATTTCACTCCAGGGTGAATGATGCTATCACCCTGGAGTGAAATAAGTCTTTGATACTGGAGGGTTTTTGTTTTATTCTTATCTAAAAACAGAGGGATGACAGCTCATATAGAGATTTCAAAGGTCTTTTATTTTGAAACTCTACACCAGATTGTCCTGATTTTCTCTGAGTAGGGTGTCCTGCTATCACCCTGAAGTGAAAATAAGTCTTTGATGATTGACAGTTTTGTATTTATTCATGTCTAAAAATAGAAGGCCCATATGAGATTTCAAAAGTATTTTATTTTTAAACTCCTTAAGTTTTACATTCACTCAGTTATAATGTGGTAGTTATACGTAGTTTGTTTTAAATTATTATTGATCGCATTATATAGTACATATTTCTTAATTTAATCTCCAGTATATATGAATATGTTTGGTATATTTGTTATTGACCGAGTAAGCACTTATTTTGAAGGCAGTTTTTCCAGGCCTCTACCGTAATGCATAGGATATTCGCGCACCGCAATATAACGTGCGGGCGGCTGGCTGGCTTGACCGCAGTAGAATAAAAGTGTATAGGGCATACATTCGATTAACCTCTTAAGCCCTGAGCCTGTTTTTCAGGTTTCAGGCTCGAAAATGCCACTAACACAACAAATCATATATCTTCACTTCTAAAAGGGGTAAATTAATAATAATTTTTCTCAAAGCAAGGTTACATCTGTGAGTTGGATGTAGAAGTGTCAGAATCAATATAGATGTTTTTATTTTAAAGTAAATTCAGATGGAACAAAGAGAAAACTTTACTTATAGTGAAAACCACCCTTGCATGATGGGTTAGTAGACTAAAAGCTTTAGGAATCCAAACTATAACATATAAGTACCCTGTATCAAGATTGATGCAAAACAAGTGACATTTGACCTTTTTAGAGAGATTTTGAAAAATAAAGTCCAGGCGGACTCACCTCTGGGTAATTTGGGAACTGTCAGTTCCATTTGACCTTTTTCACTGTAAAAATCATTGTATAACTTTGAATGTTCACTATAGGTATTCATTCCATCCAAATACAACTGTTGTAATAAAAAAATAAAAACATACAAAATGAAGTTTGACTCCAACTGGAGTGGTGGGGGAGGTGGGGGAGGGGGCGACGAGGATCGTCGGTAACATATCTGCATCGCTGTCAACATTAGTCACAATTTCCATTGCCTGTAAAGTACTAAGCATCTCTTTCCTGTGAGCCATTATTTGACAAAAGTCAAAGTACAGAAAAAGTCCTGAACGCAAATATTGTAATCTGCTCTGGTATCTGCAGCCTGCTCTGTGCTCCGTGCGCTCTGGGTCCTGCTGGAATTCCTGCTTCCTTTCACGTAGTAAACAATAAGTGAAGTCAGCTGCGTAATGTTGTTAATGTTACGCTGGCTGGCATTCTTTATACTTTGCGCAGGACCATATCTCTGGAACCCATTGGTCGATTCGTGTGATTTACACCTTTTTCTTAACCATCAGATGCAATAGAATCGAGGGGCAGTTCCCAAATCCACATAAACATTACCATAGCGGACATAATAGAGAAGCAAACCTGAAAGTGCAAGCCTGGACTGTAAAACTTTATACCCAGCATATTGCCATAAATATGATGATGGATTATCAGTAAAAAATTCTACGTGACACAAAGACATTGGATTAACCTTGAGCGCCGTTTTTATTCCGGTGAACACAACTTTAGATCACAAATCAAAAAAGGTAAGACGTAATTCTTGTAATATTTTTGAAACCGGATGTTGTTTACTTTCTCTTTTCTGGCTGATAGCTCCGCAATTCGGGGTCGTACAGTGATGACATTACATGTCTGGAATCTGTGGAGTCTCAGCTTTAAATCGTATATCTTGTTTGTGCAGTTAAGATAGTAATAAGGGCATTTCTACCGTGAGTTCTGTGTAAAAAAGCGTTAGCATTACTTCGCATTTTTTCGCTCAATGCTAATGCAAAGGCTTGGTATTACTCTTGTGTTTTTTTTAGCTAAAATTTGTTCATATTGTCAGTTAGCGGAGTTTCTTACATTTTAAAAGGGTATGGAACATTAATAGTTTCATAAATGTTAAGAAGCCCTGAGACATAGTCTCGAAAAAAAACTGTGGGAGGGGTCCACTGGGGGGACCTTCGGGCTTAAGAGGTTAACAAACTAGAGAATCAAACCGGAAAGGGAATGTCCATCATACCAGAAGTGACGTGCAAGTGATTGACACAAACTTAAAGGGGACCTATCATGCAAAATGCACTTTTGTACGTCTTTTATACATGAATATGTGTCCCCGGCAGAGTTGGGTGTAACTGTAATAATATTACTTTTGTCGGTAACGGAGTAGTGTAACGCGCTACTTTTATAATGCAGTAATCACACTACAGTTACTTACATTGCCCCGACACGCGTTACTTCGTTACTTACTAAAATCAGTCATAATCACACTGACAGACAAGAGGGGTTTCCGCCGCTGTTATCACCACGTAAAACCTCAACAAACACCTGCAAAGAACACATGCTAAGGTGAAGTTAACGCACACGCTATTTGTTGTTTGTTTATATCACGTAGTCTGTTCTTCTTCTCTGTCTTCCGGTTGTTGCCTGTTTTGAATGACGAATACACACTACTGCCGCCTGCTGGTAAGGAGAGTTATTGCCACTCACGCATGCGCAGTTCGTACGTGCTCGGCTGAAGTCTTTGCGGTGTGTTCCAGTGCGACACATGGCCAAGACGCAGTTGCGTCGGCGAGTTCTCTGGTGACTGCTTGGTGTGTCAGGGCCTTAATAGCTAAGGACCCCTGAACCCAGAGTGAGGATGTTGTGAGTGCGCCGCCGGCCCGCCGACGACTCTGAAGCAGCAACAATTAGAATTTGGAGGACCGGTAACCAAAGCAGAGATGGACAGGCTTGCAGCATCCTTCATAGTAGAGGAAATGTTGTCCATTTGCACAGTGGAATCACCATTGTTCAGAGATAGCAGGAGACAGAGGACAGCCATGGTCGGATAGGAAAACATTCAGGAGCTATCTGGATCAGTCTTATGCGACAATGGAAACTGAACTAAAGAGAACATTTGAAACTTTAGCAGTCTGCCTGTAGGGAGGGCGGACCGGCCCTGCGAGTAAAGTAACGAGTAAAGTAACGTAATATGTAATATATTACATTTTTTTAGTAACGACCCCATCTCTGGTCCCCGGTGTGTCAGGGAACTCACCCCTCTCTCTTTTCCTCCATACCCAAATCTCTAAAAACGGGGCTGCAACGGATCTGATACAGACTGATACAGATTTGAAAATTCTCTGACATCAGAAATGAGGAGCTCCGCCTATATGGGCAACTCTCCACCTATCAGGAGGAGACAGCCACGGCCATTGCCGGTCGAAAGCGCTGGAGACGATGTAGTACATATGCCAGGCCTGTAGGTGGTGCTGTAGTCTGCCACGAAAAGCAGCGAAGAAGACTTCTCACAGATTCAGCCCTTGCAAAAACAGGGCTAAAAAAGAGCAAATGAGGCATGGCTAAAATGCATGATCTGTTTGGTATTTTGAAAAAAGTTACCGGTTCACCACCTAGGAAGTGGAGCTGTGCCTTTTACACACCGCGTTCGCTGTATTTACCTTCATTAGAACAGCTAAAGAACGACTGCAGGCTGCTTCGTTCTCGCACAGACTGAGGGGACTTGTTACACGGAGCCCATCACCGGGGAAGCTGCCGGACCGAGAGGTTGATCCTGCCTGCGGCGGGAGAAGGCGGTCTGCTTGGCCTGCCCTTGGCTCTGGGGTCCTTCCTTAAACAAATAAATAAAAACCTTTTAAATAAAACATTCATCTTAACAGGTGTTGGGTTCAGAATTCCAGAAAAGACAGACAACTTCTAACAGGTTAATAAAACGTGTGTTATTCATATTTTAACAGCAAAATTGGCCAAAAAAGAGGGTAATACCGACTGACAGAAGGTAGGTGAGAGTAGAGGAAGTTTTTTGACATTGCTCAAAGACACTCGTGTGAGAGATGCACCACAGGCATTTACTTTTCTTTTTATTAAAATATAATATTTTATAGGAAATATAAGCATAAAACATTGTCTTACTTTCGTCCTGACAGACCCAAATTATACCGAAAACCGCACCTGGTTCTAACAGAACACACAGTTGTGGAAAAAACCTGTTT
The DNA here is from genome assembly GCA_943591055.1 of Gobionotothen gibberifrons. Lineage (NCBI taxonomy): Eukaryota > Metazoa > Chordata > Actinopteri > Perciformes > Nototheniidae > Gobionotothen > Gobionotothen gibberifrons. Next base: position 26,777 of record CALSBZ010040285.1, on the reverse strand, counting down.
CTGTCTGTAATGTTTTATTTTAAAATTAGGTTTATCTGAAAAGTGTTACTTCTGTCTGTGTCTCCTGTCTAAAAGGTCTACATGTGTATACACAAATCGATGAATGAAGGGGAAAAAAAGTTTTAGAAGTATTAACATCTTGGAGCAGACTTGTGAAACTCTGGTAAACATTATAAAAATGAAGCTGCTGTGTCCTCTGCTGACAGTGCAAAAAGTCAATTTCAAAGGAATTCAGACTCATTAGCAACTGAAGCCTTCATTACTGCACATTAAAAGAGAGCAGAGACAGTGGTGGCAGAAGCTTAAGAGGTTAAAAAAGCTGCCGTCTGACCAACATTTTTTAGGTCCAAATCCTGAGACCCACAGGGGAAATGTGTTTTGGAAAAAGGGAAATGTCTTTTATTTCCATTAACAGCCACAGTTAAAGTGAACTGAGCAGACTGTGGTCACGCTGGGCAGCGCTCAGGTATGAACGTCTGGAGTCATAATTTCTAATATGATTGTGTAAAGCTCTATATAACAGTCTTCGTTCCTCTGTCATGGAAAGATTATGTGACAAACCACAAATTACCTACCCGGTTTTCCCATAAAAAGTTAGCTAACAGTTTGGTTTTGGCAAACATTGAAACATATTGGTTGCTTTTAAGCAATGTTTTGATCCACCATTTATTTCAGTGTTTGTAGCGTGCAACCATGAATGAGTAAAGGGTAGACAACGTTTTACATGAATATCATGATAGAAAATCTGGATTATGTAATGACCATAACAGTCAGGCCAAACGTCTCTTTATTTTCATCTACATTTTAAAACAAAGAGGCACCTCTAATTCACTTATATAAACACACACACACACACACACACACACACACACACACACACACACAGCTGAGCCTGGGTCTCTGCAGTTCAGATCAGTGGTGGCATCATAAAACGGTTGTGGCATCTTGGTATTTTCTGGCCATCTGTCCTGCTCTCTTGTATAACAGATCCCTCTGGGCTGTAATTTCTAACCTCTACAATGGGTCACTTGTTAGACATTGGACATTAACTTGTTTTTTTGCATAATAATTTAAATTCTTGGCTTTGCATATCAGTCAAATGCCAAACAAATAGGTTGGCAGAGTGGATGTTGCTGCCTGAATGTCAGCTTTCTCTTCATGCGGCCCAGAAGTAAGTGGATAGTTTTGGCTCCCGGCGGTCTATAACCACACAAACGATGCAGCTACTGCAGGAACACGATGTCCAACACTCGAAGCATATTAAGGAAACAATTACAGAAACTATGTGTTTTTCTTCTCATCCTTCAGCTTTCGAGTCATAGAGCACAACACTATAAAAAAAACGGTTATAGGGTTCAACTTTCAGGATAGTGAAGTCAGACTGGGGCAATGTCAGGCTTACTTTTGAGTAGTAAGAAACACATATATTATTATTAATTGTATAATTTGTTATATATTTCATAAATCATCTAAAAAACTGTCCTGTCTCAACTCCTTTCATATTAAAGACCTTTGAAAAGCACATCCAAAGTCTAAAAGTATTTTCATATAGATCTTTGTATACGTATTCATTTTTTTTTGTTAGCGTTATGGCAGACCAATAGTGCAAAGTGTTGTAGAAGTTGTAGTAGCTGTAGTAATAGTTGTAGTAGTAGAAGTACCAGTAGCCTACTAGTAGTTGTAGGTGGCTGACAGGGGCCAACGCGCTGCAACGGCCCAAAACTATTTCATTAGGAGAGACCAACTGCAGATTCAAAAAATACAAATGTGCCAAAACAAATGCAAATTATGAAATGTATTCACCAACTTGACAAAACATGCAACAAAACGCTCCAAAAACTAAACGCTACAAGAAGCTCAAAACTAAATGGAAAAAGGGACACTAAAAAGTGACGCACACAGCTGGGACCGGAGCACTTGGAGGCTTTAAAGTTGGCCAACTGTCCCTGTTGGCAGAGTTAGACTGTTGCATCATTGTAAGTGTTTACATTTGAAATGATTAGGTATGCTACGTTAGCTAGCTAGCAAATCTGCAATAATATTGGATGGAATCATCTGATCACATTGTTAAAATAAGCCAATAAAACTCACATTTTCCAGTTAGCCAACTTTATTATCCCGCAGGGGAAATGTTTGCGTAACTTTTTAGTGTCCCTGTTTTTGTTGTGTGTTGAGCTTATTGCAGTGTTTCGTTTATGCAGCACTTTTAGTTAACCCTGCCCATGTGTTGTCAAGTTGTCGAAGATGTTTCTAACCTAAGTATTTTGGGCCGTTGCAGTGCACGTGTCGGTCACCATAGTTGTGGCTTTACAGATTAAAGTATGTCACTCTTGGTGTCTTGTTTAAGGATAAACCGATCTAATCTTATAATGTTATTGTTAATGTTTTGTTCTATGCTTATTCATCCTAGGCCAGTGGGATACTTTATTGTAACACAAAATAATATATATCTGTGTTTTATGTGATTGTTTCAGTGAAGTCAATAATGAGCTGTTGATTACAAGCAGTGTGCACTCCTCTGGTTTCTGTGGTTTGCTGTGCCGCTGCTGCTGTCTGATTTACGGCTGTTTAAAAGACCTCAGAGACAGATATCTTGGTTGAGTCCAACAACACAGGCCAATAAAAGGCAGCAAAAAAAACATGTGTGCAGTCTATTGCAGTGAAAACAAGACTGTTGCTACATTTGCTTATAAACAATTTGGTTCAGTTGATGATCTTCTAGGAAACCTAGAGAACCTTCCCAGCTAGACATTTTTGGTTCTAAAAACATTCTGAGAATGTTACAGTCATTGTTCTAGGAAGGTTTTCAGCGGGAAGTTTTTGTTTGGTTCCCAGAATGTTCTTCTGAAAGGTAGGATAACGTTCTCTAAAAACATTCTTAAAATGTTTGGTGCTAACCTTCTTAAAATGTTATTGAAAACATTGTTAGAACATTATGCCCTACTGTGGAGTAAATGTTGGTTGTTTATTCACTTATTATCTATTTATTTATTTCAATCATGAAGCATTAATATATTTGTTTAGTTGTGCAGATTATCATGAAAAATAGGTCTCAGTTGGGAGGGAACCTCCAATATTCCAATATTTTGTTTCCCTTGGGACTAATTTGATGAGGGACCGTCAGCCATCTTTAAAAGGCCAGTGAAATGTTTGTCACTCATGTTTTGATCAGCCACAGGGCACACGGGCAGCCGGTGAGTGTTTGATTTACATATGTGTTTATGGTGACAGACTTTTGTGGTGTATTCTTTATGTAATTTGTGTATTTCTGTGTTTTCTCTTAGGTTGATAACCTAACTTGTATGGAGGAAGCTAACTTAAAATGGACATGTATGAAGAAAATGTGCTTCTTTGAGTGGAGAAGAGCATATTAAATACAAATAAATCCGAAACTAAAGTTGAGTGGTCACGCCCCGTGTTGTCCAACCCTTTCGGTGGGAGTAAAACCGAACACCTACTGTCCTAATGTGAACAGCTGGAATGCGGAAATGGAGTCGTTCTAACCATGGATGTATAATAAAACAGATTTATGCATATTCGACTTTTTTTTACTGACCTATTGAAATAATTTCTTAATTTAGGCTATTTTTTACAACGTGTGTTGGAAGGATTTATTAAATTACTATGAATATTTGGGCTTAAATTAATTGCCATTTTTTAAACTCAGACATTTATCCCTAACATTATCCCTGACTTTATCATACCATTTGAACAGAGCCCCCCAATTGCCCCCAATTACGCCCCACATACCCCCAATTATTTAATATAATTTACCCTTCACCTTAAATATCTAAAATAATGCATTAGAAGACTAAAGCCCTGTAAATAACCATTGCTCTTGCACAATCCATGCCCCTTTTTAGGACTGTCCCACATTAGGCAAATCATACTGTTGACAGTGTTTTCTGATTTATGGAGTGATAAAAAGAGATTTTTTGACTTTACTTTAAGTATTTCAATGTTTTGCTACTTTGTTATTGTACTCCTCTACAGTTCAGAGGTAAATGGTATTTAATACCTTTAGTTACTTCACAGATGTGGATGAATGATGTGAAATATAACCAAGTCTTAAATCAGACTTTAGTTCGACCTGGAGTAAATTCACAAGCTTCCCTGCAGTATACAAAGTCATTCAAACTAGCTGCACCTTTACCAGCTTTGAGAACACTTTCTCCACCCCTCCCCCCCTGAATTGCGTCTGAGGGAATAAACTAATCGCTCACTCTACACAGTATGCAAATCGGTGTGAAAGCAGTGAGACCATGAGTGAGACCTGTGAACAAGGGTTCGACAACATTTCTGTTGTCGAACGTGATTCGTTCAGATGCGTCACGTGGTGTGCTAAAACACTTCCTGGTTAGCTGAAAGGAGACAATCTCCTCCAAATCCGTTTGGTTCTTTCTTCGAAATAAAATAGACATTGTTTCTTGCACAACCTATTCAAAGTTCTAATACTTATGATAATCTGATGCTGATGTGCCAAAAGATCAACTATTTCGTTATTTGAGAAGCCTAAACTAAAGTACTGCTTCACAAGATGCTCCACATTCCTCATTGTATTGCTGGACGCTGCTGTTGTCTCCTTCTCAAGTCACTTATGAAACTACGACTTTAATCTCGTAACTATGACTTTATTCTCGTAACATTACGACTTTATTTATTATTAAAAATGTTCGGAATGTGACCCCTTCTGAATTACCGTGGGACAGCGCATTTTACATTTTCTCATTTACTCACCCAAATGTATATAAAAGTTACTTCAGATGCTGAAATATTTATATTTTTTCAAGTATAAACATACAGTATACAACAGATATGCATGCATACAAATTATAATTTTTTATAATCAAATGAAATGCAAGTTTCTTCGTGACACTTCCTTTTCCTCTTTGAAATCTGTCTGTAAGAGAGAACACACATTTAGATACAGTACATTATGAAGCAGGCCTTAATAAAGTAATAAGAACTACTGAGAACATGACAAAGAATAAGAAAATGTCCTCATGCAAAGGTCCGGAACATCAAAATGTCTAAGTTGCTTCATGAATTAGTGTGATATTGAAGTAGCCTGTAGCTTTATCAACGTCTGCATGTAATCAACAACTGACTGCCAATCAAATAAAGAAAGTACAATTCAATATGTATTGTCAATGAACATTGAACTATACAGATATCCTCTCCGCTTCTCTCTGCTGCGCTCTCATCTCTTCTTCTGTGTTTCTCTCCCTGTATCGCTCACTCGTCTCTTTCGCCCCCTGTCGGCCGGCGGTTAAAATATGGCTGAGATTAAGACAGTGCGCAAGCAGCGCGAGTCACAGAACGAAATGCATTGTGGGACATGTAGTTGTTGTGTAATTTAGCTTCAATATTTACCCGTACAGCGAGCCGAGACACGGCTAATTACTGGCAGGAACACACACACAAACTCTCCGAAACGCACGCGCACATGTAGCTTTAATATTTGACCGAACAGAGAGCCAAGATACGACTAACACACACCACGTTGTTTACTCACAGTTTGAAAGCAGCGTGGAGAAGTCTTCAGCTGCTCCGCCCAGGAGCAGCGTGGAGAGCTGTGATAAACAGTGATCCGCTCAGATTAAACTGTGATACGACTTCTGTGGCTATCTACCAGCGATCATGTTTAATATTAAAGACTACACACATTGATCCCTTATCAAGATCAAATGTGACTGTTTACTCGTTTTGCAAAGATAGAAGCAGAAATGTCATTGCTATATTTGCAGGGATATTTAGAATTTAAAATGCTGCTTGATCGTTAATTTTGTTCTCGGCAAACAATATTATGAATCCTCTATTCAAAAATATTATTCAGTGTCCATCGACATGAAAATAACTAACTAACTACTTTTCTTCTAAATGAAATGCTGACATTACAAAATGCATGGTTTAATGTAATGTAAACATTTACATTATTATTATGATTATTTAATATATAAAGACTATATGTTCAAATGCTCTTCAAGCAGCTACACTACACTGTGTACGACATCATTTCTGTATTTGTGAATGAAGCGCCATCTCCTGGTTAAAACCTGAAATTGAAAATATGGCAACGCCCTCTTGGAAAATAGTGGGAGGGCTTGACCTTCCTCCAAACTGGGAGTTGGCTTGCCGTAGGCAGGAACGGCTAAGCTGGAGTCCGAAAGTAAGTGCTTCATCTGTATGTCTCGTCTGACAGGGGTGCAGTTCTGACGGAGAGCACCAGATCGTTGCTCTGGGTCTTCCAAAAATTGCAGTACCCATAAGGAGCCGTACACATGCCGCAGTTTTTGCGTGGCTGTGTCTTTAGTTGTAAGCCCAGTGGCGATCTGTTCATCTGTCATACTGATCATACAGTCAATAACTTTGTTGTTATTAGCATCTGGTTAGCTAGCTATGCTAACGAATATAAGAAGCTTTTTCTCCAACCAGTGAGGTAAAGGCACAACTTTATATGATCATAGTTATAAAAAAATAAGAGAATAAATTAAACGGGTATAAAATACTATGACAGTAAAAAAAAAGTTATTATTAATAAACACGAATACAGTTTGAAAGGGGAGTGATTTGTAAAATATCCATGAAGAAAAAGAAATCTGCTTACAGTTCCGTTTCATATGGGTGTAGAGCAGTGCTTCTCAAAGTGTGGTCCGCGGTGATGAGCGCCCCCTAGTGGTCCGTGAGTATGTGGTCCTTGGTATAAAAGTTTGAGAAACACTGGTGTAGAGAGATGTATCCATAGATCTCCTAATGTTGCTCTCAAAGTGCACCAGATTGATGCTTTTAACTTCAATATTTTAAAACAAATCTTCCCGGGGGAGCATGCCCCCCGGACCCCCTTAAAGGAGGTTAGGTATATCTGGACTAAGAGGTTGCTTTTTCTTTGCACAGCATGAAAGAAAGGCGAAATTAATGGGCTATGATTTTAGCATGTTTAAGCAGAGGTCAATCATTTGTACGGCCCTCGGAGGATGTTGAAAAAATTGAAATGGCCCTTGAGAGGAAAAAGGTTCCCCACCCCTGTTTTAAAGGAAAGGTTGATTCCAATGTATGTTCACAGTTAACAATCAGCATCGAGTGGGCAGCCCTTTACAATCACTTTGATAATGAAAACCTGCACTCTGCCACAATATGTGTACTAATGAGGAGGAGTCAAACACAGATAAGTGTCAATACTGTCACAGGATCAGCACATTTTTAATAATAATACATGTGACTTGTATAGCGCTTTTCTAGAAACTCAAAGATGCGGAGTGTGTCTGTGGAGGAGGTCAGTTAGGTAGGATGGGGCCAGGTTATGGAGGGCTTTGTATGTCATTAGGAGGATTTTGTACTGAATTCTCTGGGGGATGGGGAGCCAGTGGAGCTTGATGAGGACGGGGGTGATGTGGTCACGGATTCGGGTGTGGGTGAGAAGACGGGCGGCGGAGTTCTGGATGTATTGAAGTTTGTTGAGGATTTTTGCAGGTGAACCATAGAGGAGGCTTTTGCAATAGTCCAGACGGGAGGTGATGAAGGCGCGGATGAGGGTTTCTGCAGCAGTGGGGGAGAGGGATGGACGAAGACAGGCGATGTTTTTGAGGTGGAAGAAGGCTGTCTTGGTGATCTGTTTGATGTATTTGTTGTAGGAGAGGGTTTGGTCAAATATGATGCCTAGGTTCCGGATGTGAGGGGAGGTTTGAACTGGGAAGCCGTCTATGTTGAGGGTGAAGTTATGGATAGGTGTGGTGAGCTTTTTTGGTCCAATGATTATTATCTCAGAAATTGAGTTGGAGCCAGGATTTTATTTCAGTGATGCAGTTTGTCAGGATGGAGTGAGTAGCAGTGGAGATGGACTTGGTGGAGATGAGAAGCTGGATGTCGTCGGCAAAGCAGTGGAATTGAAGTCCATGACGGCGGATTAAGTGACCAAGGGGAAGCAGGTAGAGGATGAAGAGGAGGGGGCCGAGAACTGAACCTTGGGGGAGGGGAGCGGTGGGGGATTTGCAGTTATTGATGTAGATGAACTGGTTTCTGTCCGACAGGTATGATGTGAACCAAGAGAGGGCAGTGCCGGTGATGTTGAAGGTGGTTTCAAGACGGGTGAGGAGGATGGAGTGATTGATGGTGTCGAAGGCAGCACTGAGGTCAAGGAGGATGAGGATGTTGAGGTTACCGGCGTCAGAGGAGAGGAGAAGATCATTTGTGATTTTGAGGAGTGCGGTTTCGGTACTGTGGTTTGAGCGGAATCCGGATTGAAAAGTTTCATAGAGGTTATTGGTGGAGAGGTGATGCTTGAGTTGTGACGCAATAGCGCGTTCCAGAACTTTTGACAGAAAGGGTAGGTTCGAGATTGGTCTGAAGTTATTAGGGGTGTCAGGGTTGAGTCCGGGTTTTTTCAGAATAGGGGTGATGGCAGCTATTTTGAGGGATGGTGGGACGGTGCCAGAAGACAGGGAGGAGTTGATTGCTGTAGTGATGAGTGAAGAGAGAGTAGGTGGCAGTTTTCATTCCTGTGAGGAGATCAGAGAGGTCAGTAGGGGAGACAGGGGAGAACTGGGACAGGGGTTGGCAGGATAAGGGGGGGCAGGTGGCTTGAGGGGGAGCTGGTGTGGTAGTGGTTAAGCTGCTGTAAATGTTGTCTATTTTGCTTTTGAAAAATGTGAGAAAAGAGCTGCATTTGTCGACTGTGAATGACTGAGTGGTGGTGTCCAGGGGGCTGAGGAGTTTGTTTATTGTGGAGAAGAGTGTTTTGGGGTTTCCGGAGCCAGAGTGGATTAACTGAGAGTAGTAGGTGGTGCGGGCATGGGAGAGGGCATCTTTGTATTGCTGTAGGTGGTCATTGTAGGTTTGAGAATGAACCGTGAGACCTGTTTTATTGCGGAGTCTTTCAAGTTGCCGGGCACGGGTTTTCATCAGACGGAGTTCAGGGGTGAACCAGGGAGCAGAGTGGGTGAAGGAAACAGTTTTGGTTTGTATGGGTGCAAGTTGGTCAAGGCAGGAGGACAGAATGTTGTTGTAGTAGTCAGTGAGATCAGAGGGGCTATGGAGGTCCACAAAGGGAGTGGTGGTATTTTTTCAGAGAGGGAGGATGAGAGCGAGGTAGCTGAAACACAGCTTAATTTACGGAAGTTGATTTTGCGTTTGTGCTTTGGTGGTGGGGTGGGAATGTTGATGGTCATGGTGATGGCTAAGTGGTCGGAGAGGAAGAGGTCTGAGCCCGTCAGATGGTGAAGGTTTAGTCCAGTCGAGCAAACAAGGTCCAGAATGTGGCCACGGTTATGGGTAGGAAAGTTGACATGTTGAATGAGGTTGAAGCACTTAAGCATATCCGTGAAGTCTGCAATTATTGTAGAGTCAGTGGAGTCCATGTGGATGTTGAAATCACCAAGTAGGAGGACTGAGGTGGAGAAAGAACAGAGCTGGGTCAGAAATTCAGAGAAATCAGAGAGGAACGATGGGTTTGGTTTGGGAGGGCGGTAGACATTTTTGACAGTTTACGGTATACTGCTAAAAGGCTCAATGTGAACTCTTTAGAAGAAGCCTTGCAGTCGCAGGTTGTAAATGTGAAGGGAGTAGAACTTAGTGATCACAACATAGAAGCACCTAAACCTAAAGCAGCAAGAAAACACCAGTCTCAATAATCACTTTGTGTGATTGACACTCAGCCGTTTAGTTGCCTTTATTGAAATAGGTTGCAGAGAAAATATGATAACATTTGAGGATGCCACTTGCAAAAAATAGTGTTACTAAGGCTTTTATCATCTCACACTGACCAGCAGTTTCTGACACTACAAATAATTAAAAGCTTGAATTGTAACCTTTACTTTGACGCCCCCTATGGTGGTGGAAGGCAATGCAAGCTCTGTAGGATCTAAAACAAAGATAATAAAGTATATTTCGGGTTGGAAGAGACTTCATTGGCATTGCCAGGAGGAGGGTGATGGCTGAAAAAAGTGCGCAGGTGAGAGTACAAGCAGATGACATACAATATTCTATCAGAAATAAATTACTTTTCTTTGAAGTACAAACCTAGTAATCACTGTGTTGTTTTTGCAGGATTCAATGCAGCAGGTTTTATACAGGGTTACCCATCGAGATACAAAGACAATGCATGTCACTTAAAAGAGAAATGCTGGATACACATCACTGCACATTAGTTGTTGCTGCTTGTGCATGCAAACATAACAAATACACTACACACACACACACACACGCACGCACGCACGCACACACACACAGTAGGCTGCATGTGCAATGTACAGTATATAGTCACAAAAAAAAGGAAAGCAGGGATTTAGATATGAGATCACGTGTGTGTTCGGCAAGGCAGCCGTGACATGTTATGTAACACATGAGACTCACACACACACACACACACACACACACACACACACACACACACACAC